>LGRX02016961.1:0-45330 GCA_001247695.2 Cymbomonas tetramitiformis | reverse complement strand
GGAAGGAAGGAGGGCGGGACACGAGGAAGAAACGAGGGCGGAACTTGAGGAGGGAAGTGTTGGAATTCCATACAGGGTAGTTTGCAAAAGCGAGCGTAAACTTTCATTCTCAAAAGATATACCTGTTCGCAGCATGAAACGCCACGAACATTATCGCCCAAACATTACTGATTGGGCAGTCTAAGTGAAAGTTCACTAATTAGAGTCTGACGTGTCACTGTTGAGTTCATAACGACTGCAGTGACACGCCTACGATGGGCCGATGAACTCTCCGGCCCACTATCAGAAGATGGGCCGCGAGCTATTACACACTGTGTCTTGCCGATGGTCATCATATGATCCAACGGCCACGATTAGTTCAGCAGATCTACAGATCTAGATCTAAGGGTTTCATAGGGTTTCTTTAGGGTTTCTTCAGGGTTTGAGCATCCTGACTACTGTACAGTTATGCTTTACACCAAACTGATCAGCAGACACTGCAGATTCCAATACCCCTTCTAAAGGGTGACTGTCTAGCTAATGCCAGTTCTCGGGTGTGGTGCCCCTTCAGTCTGTCACACCAGTCTTAGGGATGGTGCCCCTCCAGCTCCAGTGATACGGGTATGGTGCCCCTCCAGCTCCAGTGATATGGGGATGGTGCCCCTTCAGCTCCAGTGGTATGGGGATGGTGCCCCTTCAGTCCTTATTGATCATCACGAGGTAGATTCATGACACCCAGTCGCTCTCTATGTACTCGAAATATGGGGAGTGCCAGTGGTTTGGTCATGATGTCAGAGGTGTTGTCATCTGTTCCAGTGTACAGCGCCGCTGTCTCCTTGGCCTTAATCAGCTCCCGAATGTACATATTTCTGACCTCAATGTGCTTCGACCGGGAGTTGTTCACATAGTCAGTGGCAAGATGGATAGCTCCTTGGTTGTCGCAGTACATGGGTGCTGGTCTGCATATATCCACCAATGAGTCCAGCACGTTGAGAACATACTTCACTTCCCGAGCTCCCTCTGACATGGCAATAATCTCTGCTTCAGTGGTAGAGAGTGATACACACTTCTGAATTATGGATGAGAAGATCACTAGACTTCCACAGAGAAAGACAGCGATGCCAGATGTGCTTCTTCTGGTCATCTTGCATCCAGCATAGTCAGCATCAGTATATATCGACAGTGGCAATGGTCTGCTTGGTCCAATACCATCATGCCCCCCTGGCACTGATGCAGTGCGCAACACCAGCTCATAGTTGATGGTGCCCTTCAGGTACCTGACGACCTGCTTCAGTGCCACGAAGTGGTCCGGGCCATATGTAGCACAGAACCTTGACAATACTAATACTGCCGCCATGATGTCAGGTCGACTGCAACGAGCCACCCACTGTAGCTGTCCTAGAAGAGCTCAATAGGGCAAGGACCCCTTGCCATCAGCAGGAGCCAGCGCAGTGCCAGGTGACATAGGCAAGCTCGCTGGTTTGGCTTCATCCAGACCATAAGTGCTGATCATCTGAGAGATGTAGCCAGACTGAGATAAGTATGCTGTGCCACTGCCCCAGCGCACCCCAATACCCATGACCAAGTCCAGCACCCCAAGATCTTTACACGCATACTGTGTGTGGAAAGCAGTCACAAAGGTGTCATACCATGACTTGTCATTGGTGGCCACCAGGTAATCATCTACGTAGGCCAGAATGATGACCTGGAGAGCGGCGTCCCGGATGAAGTACAGATATGGCTCCACGTCGCTTCTTTGCATCCTGGAGTCATAGCCCATGATGAAGGCATCGGAGGTGTCAAACCACTCTCTACCAGCCTGCTTCAGTCCATACACTGCCTTGAGCAGTTTGGCACACCTGTGCCCCCCATAGACTAGTCCTCGGGGAAGGCGAACATACAGATCCTCCTCAAGCACCGAGTTCAGGAAGGCAGTGTCCACATCCATGTGGTAAACCACAAGGCCAAGGTTGAGGGCCAGGGTGATGACAATCCTGACCGATGACAGCTGTGCGCATGGCGCAAAAGTGTCATAATAGTCCACTCCATACTCCTGCTTGTTACCTCGCACACATATCCGGCTCTTCCTTTTCAGGAGCTGCGTGGGCTTGTCCAGCTTCACCTTGAGGACGAGGGACATGTCCAGCAACTTCACCCCAGCAGGCACATCCTCCTCGTCCATCATGAGTAAAGCCTTCTTGATCTGCACCAGTGCCTCTAGCTCATCCTGGATGGAGTTGAGCCATTCAGTACAGTCAGGTGAAGTCCGGACCTGAGAGTGACTCTTCGGCTCAGTGACTCCCTCCGGCAGCAGGGAGCTTTGCACAGCGGGTGTCTCTTCAGCCTTAACACCCAGGCACGTGTGTGCAGGTGGAAATTGCACATTTCCAGCAGGTAGGTTCATGATGGTGAAGTTGGTGAGGAGGACCACACAGTAGGGTTGAGCATGTGGTGCAATAGCGCGTCCACAAATCATGGCCTCCTCAGAGTCCCCCTTCCCAGTGACAGCACGTACCTCAGTGAACAGTGGATAGTGGGCATTGATACTCCCATATGTAGGGCAATCCCTCCGTAGCGACAGGCGCTCACTGCCTGGCTCGAGATACGAGCTCAAGCTCACCCAGCACACATCATCAGGGGTCTCCACCTTCACCACCGCCACAATCTCATCACCACCTTCAGGTAAGTACACACCTTGCTCCAACACAGCAGTCTCCAATAGTGTAGGTGGTGGATCTCTGTAGGGCGCATCCAGAGTGGTGATCATGAAGTTGGTCTTGAGAGGAGTCACTGCAGACGGATCCCATGTGGTCACCACTTTGCCCAGCTTGTCCAACCTCTCAGAGAAAGTGACCATACCAGAGTTGACCACCTTTCCAGACTCTTGATCATACAGAAGATAGGCAGACGATACCTCAGAGTGCCCCACATACCTGAGCTCACGTGCTCGGTTACTGAGTTTATGTTCACGAACCGTGGGGTCAATGAAAGGGTAAGCCATACACCCAAACACCCGCAGCTGGGACAAGTCCGCGTGCTTCTTCTGGATGAGGTAGTAGGCTGAAGTCCAGCCCAGGGACTTTCTGAACACACGGTTGAGGATGTCGACAGCATGGCGGGTGGCCAAGGGCCACATGTCCACACCAAAGCCAGAAGTCAGTAAGAGAGCTCTGGCCATAGCTTGTACATCTCGGTGTGACCTCTCTACCCTCGCCTGGTTCTCGTGCAGATATGGGGAACCATGCCGTTGCTCAATACCATGTTGTTCACAAGATGTTGCAGTCTGCCCGGCAATCATGGTACTGTCACCGTCAGTGTGAAGCACCATGTGGTAGTCGCTGGACAGGCCCATGGTGCTCCTTAGGCGCTTCACCTCCTCCAGCTATAGCTTGAAGGCCTTGAGGTAGTCAGACTTGAGCTTGAGAAAGAATATGCATATCCAGGTAGTGGAGTCATCAACAAATAGTACGAAGCACCTGTACCCCCCAGCACTGATCCTGAATGGTCCACATGTGTCTGACCATACAAGATTTCCCAGCTCCTTGGATAGCTCCCTCCCCGTGGGTTTCACAGAGGGCCTGATGGCCTTGGTTAGCCTGCAGGCAATGCACCGCTCGGGGCAGTGCTGCACCGGGCTGCCAGAGTATTGTGACTCACTGATACTCATAGGAATACTCTGAGCGAACATGTGGTCAATAGGCTTGTCACCAATGTGGCCCAGCCTCACGTGTTGTAACATCTTGATGTCAAGCTGCTCTGCAGTGTGCGAGTCCTTGAACAACACCACCACTGGCCACTTGGTGTCCTCGATCCATACACGATCTTCTCCACAAGGCTCCAGATTGGCCACGTTGTAGCATGACGCCCTCGGTGCAGAGAAGATCTTAGCACCAGCAGGGTATTGTTCAAATTGGAGTGCAACAGAATTTTTGTGGTTTCAGACTTTCACAATCCGTGACTCCTGCTGCAGTAGAGCCTAATGACACATGTAGCTCCGTGACACAAACAGGATGTACAAGTAGCCACGAAGCGACACGCCTGTTCAGCTCTGTTCCTTTTGCTCTTGCAAACAGGAACTTCACGGGTACCTACGGTACTCTGTGAGGCACACTGCAAATCTGATTTTGTAATTTTCTTCACCTGTTTCACCGGTAAAACAGTAGAGTAGGTAGTGACTAGACCACTTGGTTGTACGACGGCGATCGAACGACGACAGGAGATCTGACAGAGAAGTCGCGGGGACGGCGTTACAACTTCAAACGACGGCTTCACATCGGCTACGGCAGTACGATTGACTTCACTATTACTCCTTTGAGGGAGAGAGAATGGCTGGATCTTCGAAGGGCAAGTCTGCAGAGGATTTCCCTCCCCTCCCGGGGAAGCCAGACATCGGGCAGGCTTCCCCTTCCCCGGCAGCACCGTCCACTCAGGACGTGCTGATGCAACAAATGCTGACAATGCAAATAGCAGCAAGGGGAGCTGCTTGAGATGCAGAGGCAGCAGGCAGAGGAGCATCGACTGCTGCGTAATGAGCTTCAACGTCAAGCACAGATCAACGTTGAGTTGGAGGCGAAGGTGGCAGCGAAGCCTGGGACTTCTGACCCGGACTCCGCAACCAAGACCGCCGAGCAACTTCTGGAGAGAAGGAGGAAGCTGGAGTACGTGCCAGCAGCCTCGATCAACCCGTTCCCACCGCGGCCGGCTACATTGACATCGAGGATGCCGCAGTTGTACGACCTGCACGGCAGCAAGACGTACGACGCGCTCTCCAAGAAGTCCAACTCTTCGATGAAGTACGAGTGCATGGTTCTGGCTCCAGCGCTGTCTTATTTGCACGACGTGGTGGACGAGTGCAACAAGACGTTGGACGTGAACGAGGACTCCGGATTGACGCAGAGAGAGAGGCAGAAACGTTTCCACGCGGTTACCAACTCGGTGCACGGCGTGTACGCGTTGCTGTGCAATCGTTGGACGATGCTGGAACTGCGCGGGCAGCTGGAGCAGGAGCCTGGTTCTTCACAACGGGGAGGATCGGACGCTCTACGCGCAAAGCTGCAGTTCGTGGAGGACAGGGTCTACCAGGCAGCAGACGGCGTGGTGGCAGATGAGGTGTTGCAGCAGTGGCTGAACGACTTCGACAAGAACCGCGGCAGGGCGATGCTGAACCTTACGTCGAAAAATGCAGCGAACGCGGAAACGCGGGTTGTGAAAGATCCACGGGACCGGGACCGCTGGAAGGAGCGTAAGAAGAACGAGGAGAAGGACGGTAAGAAGCCTACCGACAAAGGCGGCAAGGGCCGGGGCGGAAAGCCCGCGGCCGATGTGTGATGTGCGTGCCGCCACCCCGTCCAGCGCAACAGCCCTCTCCGGGCGCTGGGCGGGGGAAACTCACCGTGCAACAGCAGGTGAGACAGCGGAGGGGAGCATGGCGCGCGGCGGGCGCCAGTTCCGAGGTGATGCAATGGATTACTCACGGGGTGAAGTTGAGGTGGAAGCGCAAGCCTCCGCCTCCGTTCGACCACGGGGTGTCACTGAGGGATGCTACGCGGCAGCAACAGGTGTGGCTGGACGCGGAGAAGGAGAGGCTGCTGGAGAACGGTGCCTGGACGAGAGCGACGAGAAGATCTCACGTTTCTCGCGCTTTTTTAGTGCCAAAACCGGGTACGAACAAATGGAGACTGGTGGTGGACTTCCGATGGCTGAACCAGTGGTGTGTGAAGAATCGTGTGAAGATGGAGACGCTGAAGAAACTAAGGAGACTGGCGAAACCGGGCGACTGGTGCTTCAGCTTCGACCTCCAGGACGGTTTTCATGCGCTGGGGATCCACCCGGACTTTCAGAAATTCATGCAGTTCGACCTGCAAGGGGACCTGCTTCAATGTTCAGCGATGCCGTTCGGATGGAGCGACGCTCCGAGAGTGTTCTGCAAGTTCGTACGCGTGATGGTGGGGCCTTTACGTTCTCCACAGGCAGCGGAGGATCGCAGAGAAATCAAGAGACTGCGGGACGGTTCCGCAGTACGACAGCGATGGTCAGTCCGTCGCAGGACCGGTGGTGCTGGCGGGGACGCGAACCGTCACAGCGGAATGCGAGTACTACCGTACATGGACGATTTTCTGGTGCTGGTCGACTCTCAGCGAGAAGGCTTTCTGCGTCGAGAAAAAGTTCAACTGGTGCTTCATCGACTTGGCCTACGGCGGAACGAGAAGAAGGGCCAATGGGAGCCTACGCAGGTGGTGGAGCACCTCGGGCTGGAGGTGGACCTGAAGCTGGGACAATTCCGTGTAACAGAACGACGGGTTCACAAAATCCACACCAAGCCGAAGGAGATCCTGTGCGACGCAGCGAGAAATCGGAGGTGGATTCCTGCCAGGAGACTGGCTTCCTTCACGGGACTCTGCCAATCCGTGTACTTAGCAGTACCAGCGGCGCGGCTCTACCTACGGGAGCTCTACTTCGTGCTGGCAGAGAAACGCGGCTGGGGAGCGAAGGTAAAAATCTCGCGTTCAGCTCGGGGGGACTTAGAATGGTGGTCCAGGCTGCCTGTGATGAGCAGGTGGAACGGGCGCAAGATCTGGAGATCCCCGACGAGAGCGAAGGTGCACACGGACTCTTCGATGACAGCTTGGGGAGGAGTGCTGAACCTGAAGTTCCCCGCGCGAGATTTCTGGCCAGACGAGATGCGCAGCTGGCACATTACACTCCGGGAGCTGGAGGCCGTGTACAAGACCGTACAGGCGTTCCTGCAGGAGCTGGAGGGCAAGGTCGTACGGCTCTACTGCGACAACCAGGCGGTGGTGGCGATGCTGTCACACTTCACCTCCAGGAACCCGGACCTGATGAGGAGAATGAGGAGACTCTGGCTGCTACTGGATCTGCACGACATCGAGTTGCAGGCTCGGTACATCCGCAGCGAGGCCAACGTGTGGGCCGACAACCTTTCGCGTTGCGAGGATTTGGACGACTGGCGGCTGAATCGGGACTGGTTCGTGTGGGCCAACAAGCAGTGGGGGCCCTACACAGTCGACCGGTTCGCTTCCGAGATCTCCGCGCAGCTTCCTCGGTACTACGCTGCGTGGAAGGACCCGAAGTGCGAAGGTGTGGACTCTCTGACGTACGACTGGCGGGGGGAGAACAATTGGGTGAACCCCCCGTGGGCGCTGCTGGACGAGGTGGCGCACAAGCTGCGGGAGGAGGGGGCCGCTGCTACGGTGGTGGCTCCGTACTGGCCGGGACAGTCCTGGTTCAGAGAGCTGGAGGCCCTGGCCACCGAGGTGGTGATCATGCCACGGCGCAGGGACCTGTTCACTCCGAGCAGGCTGGGAGGGTCCGAGCTGCTCGGGCCCTCGAAGTGGGGCGTTGTGATGTTCTTCATCGAGGCGCGCCCGTGAGTTACTACGCTGCTGAAGTACGAAGAAGCTCTGCTACGAGTACGACAGCAAGCAAGGTGACCGTGGGTACAAAAATCGAGGTGTTTTGGAAGGACGATGACTGCTTCTACCCGGGTGTGGTGAAGGAGTTCGACGAGGACGGGAAGGCGCACGTGCTGTACGACGACGGCGACGAGGAGACGCTAGACTTGTCCGAGGAGAACTTCAAAATCATCAACAGCACGGACGAGGCAACAGACGCGGACGGCGAGAACACCGAGCGGAGCAGCGGAGGCAACTACGAAGAGTACAAGCGCGGTGGTGTTGTACAAAATTTCCTCACGCGCTCACTTTGTGAGCGGTGGAGGGGTGAGTTGGGACCTTCCCGGCTCACGGAACTGGCGGTGTCGCTGCAGAGAAAGGCACTGCTGGACACGACGATGGGCAACTACGGACCGAAGGCGCGGCGATTCATTTTATTTTGTGAGCGTGACCAACGGCCGTGGCTACCAGCGTCGGAGGCGGCCGTGTTGCTGAAAAAGAAAAAGAAAAAATGTGACTCTTCCTATTGGAAGCGTGATATTCGAAGGTGCACAGCTATTACGCCTGCCCCTAAGGTGTTGTTGTACATCGCCTCTCTGTTGGAGGACGGGAACATCAAGTCGGCATCCTTACAGCCGTACCTGTCCGCCATCAACAACTACCACGAGGACCTTGGTTTTCCTGGACCAGCGAAGGGGCGTTCTGTGACCCGAGCTGTGAAGGGGATGGCGACCATCCAGGCGGAGCTGGCGGTGCAGGAGGAGAACATCGAGACCCAGCGGACGTGGCTGCCAGCGGCACACGTACGACGTGTGCACGAAGCAGCGCTGAGTTTGACTCCGAGATCGCCTGAGGAGCTGCAGCTACTGCGAGCCTTCACCTACGTGGTTGTGGCCTTCGTGACCTTCGGCAGACCGGACACGGGGACCTCGTTGTCACGGCAGGACGTTCATTGTGGCGACAGTGAGTTCTCAGTGGTGCTGCTGAAGGAGAAGGGACGGCGACATCAACGGGTGAAGAGACGCCTGTGCATCCCCTGGAAGGGGGTGGCTCTGTTGAAGGAGCTGATCGAGCACTGGGAGTTCCACCGTGACACGGCTTGGAACAGTTCTGAGAAGACTCAACCTGACGCCTACTGGCTGCTACCCGAGGACCCGAAGAACTTCAAGGCTTCCGTGGCAAATGACTGGATTGGTCTAGATCTCAGCGAGCTGGACTGCAGACCTCCTGAAGGAGGTCACTTTTCTGCACACAACACCCGGAAGGGTGCCACGACGTGTGCTCGAGCTGTGGGTGTTACAATGGAGAAAGTGTGCTTCCTGGGAGGCTGGTCACAGTTCTCTTCGGCAGTGCAGCACTACATCGACCCGACAGCTTCTGAGGGACACAGACATGGACTACTACTTCGCTTGGTTAACATGGTCACAGTGACAGAGATCAGATTTCTTTTGTGTGCCTCACAGTTTCATCTTTGGTTTCATGGCAAATGAGGATTCGAGCAAAAGAGAAATGTTCAAATTGGAGTGCAACAGAATTTTTGTGGTTTCAGACTTTCAGAATCCATGACTCCTGCTGCAGTAGAGCCTAATGACACATGTAGCTCCGTGACACAAACAGGATGTACAAGTAGCCACGAAGCGACACGCCTGTTCAGCTCTGTTCCTTTTGCTCTTCCCACCGCTCCCGACCCAGAGGACTCTTTCCTTTTGGTGACGTGCACAGACAGTCTGGACATCTCATCAAAAACATGAATTTAGAAAGCATGTAAAAGCACAAAATGCATTTTAAACACTTTACAAAATCATTTTAATGAAATGTATTGCAGTGCCTGCCTTTGGCAAATGAGGATTCGAGCAAAAGAGAAATCATGAATAATATCGAAGCGAGAGGTCAGGCTCCACCAACTCGTTGTGACCCATTTAGGCAATATGAACATAAATTTGGTGTTGGGAGGGTCTCTGTCAAAGTCAGTGAGAGCCTTCTGAAGACACTTCGGAATGATGCCATGGTCGAAGGGCGGATTCCCATAGCAATGCCTGCCAGCCCAATCCTTGACAAAAGATGTGTCAGTTATGGTGCAATAATCATCCAGGATATGGTTGTCATCGGAGGAAAATAGCTCCTGGAGGAAAGGACCATGAGTGGTGAAGTGAAGCTTGGTGTCCTCAAACTTCCAGTCAGAACGGTCTCGTTGATCATCAGTATGCTTGGCAGCACAGGCTAGATGGGTGTCCAAAGTCTCATAGGTATCCTCATGCATAATATACTGGTTGCCAACCCTGGCAAAGGAGAACACTGCCCCCCCTTTGGACACAGTTCTGGCCCCAAAGTCCACAAGGAAACCTGCATCCTCAAGCGCCACCACCGACAAGAGGTTGAAGGGCTGTCCAGGTATGCAATGTGTACCAAGAAGCTGTAGCCCAACCATACGCCCAGACTTCACATCCTTCTTGGCAAAGGTAACAGAGCCACTGCCAGAGGAGCACACAAACTGACTCTGCACCACACTGAAGGTCTCACAGGCCTCAGTGTCATAGTCCGCATTGAACACCTGAACAGAGTTGAAAATGTGCTTGATGGCACCACTGTCCATAACAGCACACTTGTCCACAGGAGATCTAGAGCCAACACCGCCAGCACTCGCACCACATGCCATCTGAGCATGGCGACCATCAGGAGTGCAGTACATACCACACGCCCAAGCATCAGAGGGCATCTGACCATCCACATCACACGAGTCAGAGCCCAAGTCCAGGCCGGTGACGAGGTCATCGAAGTCATCATCACAGTGGTCTTCATAGTAGTCACCAGGGACCAGAGTCACAGAACAGAGGCGGTTCTTGCGAGGCGGACGGAATAGTCCAGAGGCCCAATCATCAGAGGGGATACCACCCACTCCTTCAAAGGGCTGCCCAAAGTGCACATCCTCTTCCTCGTCAGAGTCAGAGGCATCTTCCAGATCTGGCAGAGTATCTGAAGCATAACCACTATCATCTGAGTCAGAGTCCGAAGCCGAGTCCAGGTCGGGGATGGAGCAATCAGAGTCACCATCAACATGGCGACCATCATCATCTGATCCAGAGAGATAGATAAGACCAGGCATAGAGTTGTGTTCATCTCGGTCTGCAATACCATGACCATAATCAGGGGAATCCAGCGCAGCCACAACCTCAGAATCACCTTGGTCTGCAAAGACACCACCATGATCAGAAGAATCCCCAGAGTCATAGCCACCCTGGTCTGAATGGTCATCACCACAATCTGAGTAATCAGGCCAGGCATCAGTGCCCCACCCCCCATCGAGGAAGAGCATGCTGCCAAAGTCCTCTCCACAGGCTGTATCAATGCTCTTGTGGCCTCTCCGAGCCCAGATGCCCAGCTTTGCAAATCCACCAGGGAGGTGCGCACCATGACAGGTTCAAGCTGAAGCAACATGTCCATGTGCTCGGTTACCTGCCTGATGACATGGAGCTGGCAGAGAATCTTCTTGACACTGACAGTATGTTCAACACCACGGGGAAGAGTAGTGCCTCTGTCGAGTATGCACTGGGCACGGAGATATATCTCCACCGACCCAGCCATCATGACAGTGTGCCAACGCTGCAAACCAGGCTTGAACCAGAGCTGCCTCGGGGAGATCTGATGAGTGTCACCTAGGTGCTGATCACGTCCACCATCCCACCGGGCTTGAGTCCTCTCCAGGCGAGCCTTGTCGGGGAAGAAGGCAGTGATGACGTCGATGTAGACCCAAGAGTCATATATCGGCACAATGTCAGCACGGTTGTGACGGTTGAGCAGAGAAGCATGCTTGTTGGGGACATAGCAGTGGGGCTTCTTCTTGGACCGTCGAGGAGAGTGCTGCTCTGAAGATAAGTCCACACGAGGTGCACACATGGTGCCCTCACTGCCCACAGCACGCTCACCAGCAGTGCCAGATACAGCAACCTCAGGCTCACACACCTGTGTCAGAACAGAGTAGTAATTGAAGACTGGGAGTACAGAGAACTGAGACTCCACAGGCACAGAGCCTCGCCCAGATATCCAGGGCTGGCATGGGGCTGGGCTAGGAGGCAGTGACTCAGAGATGCTAGAATTACCAGTCTCAGTTAGCCCAGAGCTCAGGTCAGAGTGTGCACCGTCTGGTAATGAAGATTCCATCGGTACAGAGCTTCGACCACACGTCGATAGCTGGCACAAGGCTGGGCAAGGAGTCAGTGAGTCAGAGATGTTAGAATTACCAGACTCAGGTAGCCCAGAGTGCATACCCTGCGTACTAGCATATATGTCCTCACCAGTCTCGTCCAGACCAGGGTGCAAGTCAGATGGACTAGCCTCTCGAAGAGCAAACAGAGCTTCACCACTTTCCTCCAGGCCAGGATAAAGCTCGGACTGCCCAGCCGCAGCACCAAGATGCTCACCAGGCTTCGGTAAGCTACCATGCTTCTCGTAGTCTGCAACTCTCTTAAGAATTGCCGCCTTGGTAGCTGGTGAAGCCTTCTTGAAGAACGCCTCCCGCTTCTCGACGTTCTTGATGAAACAGTCTTTAGAGGGATGTCCACGTCTGTGACAGATAGGGCACGGGACCTTGACAGCCAGTCGCTGTCGTTTCAATTCCTCCTGCTTACGCCTGTCATCAGCAATAGCACCAGCAGTCTCAGATTCAGATTTGTCGCCGGCGTGGTGCACTGCGTGGGCAGTGTGCGTCACAGCAGCGCGCGGGGCGAGTATCGTGTCGTAATGAGATGTTACTTGGTCAGACAGCACGTCCGCAGTAGGGAGGGACTCAACCATGAACTTGGCCTTGAGGAGCATATAGTCGGGGTGCAGTCGCACAATAGCCATAGCAGAGTACATGGTTTCAACTGTCTCCATACACAGAGGTTTGCCAGAAGGTGTAACGCGCGCGTTCATGGAGTACTCGTATATACGCCGAAGAGTCTCCTTCGACTCCAGAAATATCGAAAGAGGAGGAGCAAGGCTCGAAAGTTGATTAGGCAGTAAAAACAGCTTATCCACCTGGTTGATGAAGTAGACGACACTAGTGTTGCGTCGTAATTCGGATAGCGCAAGCCAGGCTCCGTGACCGTCAGAGTACGACTCAAAGCTGCGAACGACAGCGTTCGCAGTACCAGTGGTAACGCGACAGAGGAAGTCATAAAATAGCTGATTCGCTTCCTCAAGATAGGACTCTTCCCCCTTCAGCACATGAAGTGGAATTGATTCCGAAAGCAATAGGGTCAGAGAAGGGTGACGCAGAGAAGGACGGAATTTTCGCAAGCCACTCGTCCCAAATTCCTTCCTGGTCAGAATTCTTGCCAGAGAAGTGCGAGTCCGCGGAAAGTCCCTTAGTCATATCAGAAAGACTCGCAGAGTTGAGCATTCATAGTCCTAACCATGTCCGTAAGCGCTGAGATTTGCTCTTGTTGGCTACTAAGCGCAATATCCCGCGAAGATGGTTCGCCCGGCTTCTCCTCAGACCTTGGTACGCCAAGACCAGGATTAGACGGCGGGGTCACCTGACTTCTGCTTTTTACCATAATGAATTTGCGTACGCGCAGCGGAAATTAGCGTGATAAACAAAATAGAACGCACTTACAAACTCGTAAGTGGGCCCATAACCTGTTGGAATTCTATACAGGGTAGTTTGCAAAAGCGAGCGTAAACTTTCATTCTCAAAAGATATACCAGTTCGCAGCATGAAACGCCACGAACATTATCGCCCATACATTGCTGATTGGGCAGTCTAAGTGAAAGTTCACTAATTAGAGTCTGACGTGTCACTGTTGAGTTCATAACGACTGCAGTGACACGCCTACGATGGGCCGATGAACTCTCTGGCCCACTATCAGAAGATGGGCCGCGAGCTATTACACACTGTGTCTTGCCGATGGTCATCATATGATCCAACGGCCACGATTAGTTCAGCAGATCAACAGGTCTAGATCTAAGGGTTTCATAGGGTTTCTTTAGGGTTCCTTCAGGGTTTGAGCATCCTGACTACTGTACAAGGCCTAGACAGTCATGCTTTACACCAAACTGATCAGCAGACACTGCAGATTCCATTAGGAAGGAGGGCGGGACAGGGGGAAGGAGGGAGGGCGGGACAGGAGGAAGGAAGGAGGGCGAGACACAAGGAAGGGGAAGGGGCGGGACACGGGGAAGGAACGAGGGCGAGACACGAGGACGGAAGGAGGGCGGCACACGAGGAAGGAAGGAGGGCGAGACACAAGGAAGGAAGGAGGATGGGACATGAGGAAGGAACGAGGGCGGGACACGACGAAGGAAGGAGGGCGAGACACGGGGAAGGAACGAGGGCGGACACAAGGAAGGGGAAGGAAGGAAGGAAGGAAGAGGGCGGGACACGAGGAAGAAACGAGGGCGTAATACGAGGAAGGAAGGAGGGCGGGACACGAGGAAGGAAGGAGGGCGAGGCACGAGGAAGGAAGGAGGGCGGACACGAGGAAGGAAGGCAGACACGAGGAAGGAAGGAGGCCGGGACACAGGGAAGGAAGGCGGGACACGAGGAAGGAGGCTGAACGCCAGGAACGAGACCAGAGACCAGGAGTGATTCCAGAGAATGGAATCTGATGAGTGCAGCTCAAGAGTGAGGGACCTAGAGGCCAAGCACTGCACCCAGAGCCCCTCAATTTCCCTATTTGATGGATCGGAGCTCACGATTGTTTTGCTGGCCCTTGTACAGAACACTCTGAGTGTTGTCTCTGGTGATAGCGGCGATGGCTGAAGGAGGTTTGTTGCGCAGATGGGAGTCTGAACGGGCGCAGAATTCTCTCCGAAAAGTACTGTAAGCACATGCACCACACCATCGGAACTGCAAATGACAATGAATGGCCAATGGGATTCCGGTCAGTCCCAGGGCGCCATATGATCAAAACTATCCTGCTGCGCAAATGTGAGCTTTGCAGCATACCGCAGGTTGCCGGGGATAGAAACATGGATTCTCTTTCGTTTGTGGGCTACCAGCTGTTGGAAGGGAGCGATGGGCATGAGAAGTGGGAGGGGACTATGTTTCTCCAGCCCAATGGGAAGAGCCACCGTGGACGCAGACGGCTATCTAGTCAGGTTTGGACTTTGTGCTTTCAGCTTGAAAAGTTGAGTTGGTTTTTGTTCATTGGCGCTGCCAGCCTTAGGTTGAGTTGTTCCAGATCCCAAGTCGCTTGATCTCTTAAGCTGAAAATGCCTCTCTCAGTGGACACAGCACATCCTGCATGTGATAAGGTATCCTTGATGTAGTTCAGCCTTCCGTAAGCTGGTTGTGAGACGCTGTATAACACAATGCGTTACACGCCAGGTCTGCCTTACGCTGCGAAATCTCGGAGTTTTCTTTTTCGAATTCGTTTTTGTTGTCTTTGATTGAAGGCCTATATGGAGGTTTTTCCATGTCTTTGTGAACCTGTGCGACTCTTTCTTGCATGCACGTTGGGTTGTTATGCAGGAGCTTCGGGTTGATGGGGCTGGGTCAAATGGTTGGCATGTGCCATCCATCCAAGAACATGTCCCTTGCCATCTTGTTCAACCAGCTTGGATCCGATGCAGCCCCAACAATGGAGTTAGTGAAATTTATTTGCGATGAGCTAGGATTCGATGTAGATGAGGTTATGGACGTGCAATAGTGTAATCAAGAAGAGCTCGAGGCCACATCGAAAAGGATATGGTAAGCATGTGGATTGTGGAACCTTTCAACGTATTCACAACAATGATGATCGAATCAAGAGTCGATACCATGGACAGCTTTGTCTGAAGCACGGTAAGCTCATGTGTGAAATACTTGTCAACAGCGGGCATTTCCCTTGGTAAATGAAGGTGATGGTGGAACAATGAATTAGTAACTAACTTAGCAATGTTAAAGTCGTCTTTCCCATCACGACAAGATGTGGATGGGAAGTTTTGGTAAAAGCAGGTTTGTTCCCTATTCTGAGAATTTTGTCAGGCCTGGGCAGCATGATAAGGACCTTTCCGGCCGAAAGGTTTGGTCAAACTACCCAGGAAGCTCACAAATTCATCCGGGATCATGGTATCCTGGAAGCATAGGATTTATCGAAACAGGGCAATCCCTGAAGACAGATGTGTGCATATATTGATTTGATGTCTGACTTCTGGGACTGGGACTGGGTCCACAATAGCCCGCTTTGTTCACCTAATCTAACATGTAACCCCGGACCATGAAGAAGTGTGTCAGGAATCCTACGCCAATACAGATATCCTGACAATCCACTTGACAAACACCCTGCAGAAACTCTACCACTGTGGGGATAGTGGAATGCAGCTAAAATACTAGTAACTAGTGCAATGCAAACTAGCTTCCTGTGCAGCCAAATGTTCAGGAAAGTACAGCAGCTCTGCTGATCATCTACACATCTGATAGCCGTGAGCTTGCAGGCAGGCAGGCAATCCGCATTCTAAGCCACGCCCAAAGTAGTCGTGCGTGCCGAGTTCACTGGCAGGTGCTGCAATCCAGCAGTTGCCGTCGTTGGTGTGGTTGTTGGAAGGAACACCCTGCCGTGCCACCGAGCAAAATGTCAAGCGGGACACAATAGCCGTAAGATCCGCCATGCATCACCGATGCCTGCACCACCGGCGGCGTCGCCGCTGACACCACCTGCGTGCGGTGAGCAAGATGGCAAACCAGCATATGAAAAAAACCCGTATACCTGTAATATGCACATAGATGATAGCGATAGGCCTGTCCCGACCGCTTACACGCTGCTGTGCTGGCTGCACGATGTCGCCCGGCTGGAGAGCCACAGAACTTACTGAGTTATGCTGATGACACAGTATGCCATGGCATATCTCGCTAGTCAGACGCGCAGTTTTTTCTTGTTATCTACGCATCTGCTCATAATCTTTCACCTAACTTTCCGCTCGAAAGGTATGTGCAGTTTTGCGCCGCGTGGTGCACAACGCTCCTGGGCACGTCGGTGGTTGCGTCGTAGTGGGCCAATAGACTATGGGCCTGGTCATTAGCATTGTAGAACGTCAAAAGTATAGGCGCATCCGGCTTGTTTATGCTTTGCGCCATCGCGCGCCGAGTGTTAGTGAATTCGGGACGATCGGCCGTGGATAACGCCGGGCCGATCTGCTTCTGGGTAACTATCCAGTGCGAACGTATGCCTCTCGGCGTGGGTGTAATCGCGCGAGAATCCACGTAGTGCATACCTGTTGTCGTGCGCGTGATACATTTGCACGTACACATCGCGTTTGGCTCTGACGGCGAGCGCCTGTATGGCATTTTCGTCCAAGTAATTACTTGTGCTCCGAACGTCGCGGATGCTTGCCTCGTGCATGTGTAAAGCTTGCATCAGCAACGCTAGTTGCGTGCGAAGATCGCTTATAGTCGTATCATCAGCGCGGTACCCAATGTAAAAGCTGCGCGTGTTTAGCCGTTGACCCAAAGTTAGCTCATGATTGCACACGTACGCGTGCAACAGGCAGTTGCCATCACCGAAAACCTTGAATACGCGTTTACCCACAACGCGCTCCAAATACGTATCCATGGAATTGTGATCGGCCGGCAATTCCACTTCATTGGCCAATACCCAGAAGTTTGCATGCTGCGTGATATTGCTATCGGGCGTCTGCTTCAGTAGGACGTTTATTATCGCCCGCTCGTTTCCCGCGATGCTACTTAACCACCTTTTGAACACATCCGCGGTGATGTCGTGGATTCTATCGCGTGCAATCCGCATCAGAACGTTCGTCGCGTGGCCGACGAGCTCGCCCCAATCTACGCTTTCAGCGTTAGACGTTGAGCTTAAGATGGTTTGGATCAGCTTTTCGACCACGACGATAACGCCCGGTGTGTACGTGGTGACGTCCGTAAAATCAATGTCGGACTGCTCTTCCACTTCTTGCATCTCGCCGTAATCGTGCACGTCGAATTCGACCGCTTCGTGGGGTTGTACCTCCCGCCTACGCAGTCGCGCGTTGTACTGGTCCTCTGCTCGTCGCATGTAATCGGCTTTTTGTTCGTCATTGTTGTCGTCGCCGTCGCCCTCCTCATTGTCGTTTTCTTCGTCATCGTCATCGCCTGAGCCTCCGCGTCCGGGGTCGCCGCCATGAGGATCGTCGTCGACGACAGGGGGGTCCGTGTCGTAGTACTGTCTCACGTGCTGTTTTATGTCCTCGTAGGCGATGTCGATCGCCTGCGGCGCGGGGCGGGCCTGGCGGGACGATCGTCCGGGTACAGCTGACGGGGTTGGTTGGGACGCACCCGGAGCGTACGGGATTTAGGCGCGCGCCGTCCCGCGTACTCGTCGCTCGGCCGCACCTGCTGCACGTCGGCCGCCAGTACCTTCAGCGCGAAAGTGCTCTAGGAGCCGCGGTCGCTTACGTGCGGAAACACCTGGCTTCGTTTGAAGGTACGGATCGGACCGCCCACATGGTCTGCCCTGGTGTGACCAGATTCCTCGTCGAACCAGCCACCACCCAAAGGAGCTCCGACCAGCGCGTGCGTCGCGGCGAAGACGCGAACGTTCATCAGCCGCTGTATGGCGCGGTAGAATACAATGACGCGCTGATTGCGGATGCGTCCAACGTTTTCATCGAATTTGTCCTCCGGCGGGGCGATTTCCACCAATTCGTTGTACAGCTCCCTCGCCGGCGCGCCGAATTGCAAACGGTTCAGGTCGGCGGTGTCGCGCATGTCTAGTATGCGTGTGTGATGGTAATGCGGGTCGCCGTTTGGAAAATCGCGCGACAGCTCGTACGCTCGCAGCATCATGTGACCGTTGATTTGTCTGCGTATTTGAGCGTTCAACGCCGGCTCGTCGCGATAATGGCGACCGGGCATCCGACAGAGCCGTCGGTTGTTGATCGGCGCATGCCCATCGTTACCAACAAGAAGGTTGGCGCGGTCGTAATGCGACATCATCGGCTTCCTCGCGATATCGAAGATGATGGCGGCGGGGGCCATCAACTTTTTTGCGTACACGTCCGCGGCCGCCTGCTGGCGCAGCAGCAGTCCGTTACTGTCGGGGACTGCTCGCGGCGCGGTGAGTGGCCGAATGTCGTCGCATAGACCGCGCATCCGATCCTCTGCGATCTGCGTCGCGGCGTCCGGCGTACTGTGCAGAGCGAGCACCAGCCCGTGGATGGATGTTCGGTAACATAGCAGATCAGCTATCGGGTAAACGTTGCTCGATACGCGCACGCGTTGTGCCAATCGCTTATTTTTTTCCACAGGTTTGTGCCTCCATTCCTTTCGAAGTTTGTGCCCGGAGGCACAGCGTGAGCCGATATGCCTATGCGTCCGTATGTGTGTCATCGGGGGTAATCTGGGATTGGCACGACGACAGTGAAATTGGGCTTGAAATCACGGTGAGAATGAATACCAGATGTCCGGGGTATGACACTATGACACTATGACACTATGACAGTATGACACTATAGTAGTATGACAGTACTGTGGGGGGTGTCATCGTGGCACTCGGTCAGACCCTCGAAGAATGGTCGGATTCGCATCGGGGTTGAAAAGACAATGAAATCGAATATCAGATATCAAGGTTATGACAGTATGACAGTATGACGCTATGACAGTATGACAGTACAGTAGTATGACAGTACTGTGGGGCAGTCATCGTGTCAGTCTGTCGGCATAACATCTGAATCGAGAACGACGAATCGGAATTAGAAATGAGATCGGATCGGGAATTGAACGTTGAGCCGAAGTGTGACATCGGCTGTCGAGTGGTTGACCCTGCAACCTGAGTGACGAGTGAATAAGTGGAGCACTTGAGAAGTGTTTAGCCTTCAGAACTCGGAACCGAATTATCGTTTGTACCTCAATCTGGCCCTGATCCAGTATATTATAAAATCCGAATTGTGTACCTTTGCACGTTCAATCAAAAACATATTTCCGAGCATCTGTCGTAGTGCCCACGGGCACATTTGGTATCAGTGTGCTGCGATTTCGCCCCTGCGCAACTCGCCCACGGACCTATTGGAACTTTCGTTGTAATACAGGGGGAGAGCTGTACTTCCGGCTATACGTGCGCAATTTTTGCCTCTGTAAGTACATTTTTTTTCGTATACAACGGCCGTATTCTCTGGGAAATATCTCCAAAACGTCATATTTCAGCTCCTTAACACTGGGGGCTCAAACGGGCTCAGAAACCCAAGCATTCGTTTTCCGATCTTAAACCCAAAGTCCGTCCCAGGCCACAAACGACCGTCAGGGAGCACCCTGAAGGGTTTCCCCGGTCTATAGTAGCCAAGAAAACCACATAGCTTACCTTTCAGAGCCCCAAAAAGGCGAAAAACCGCCCAAAACAGCCCAAAATAGCCGTTTTTGACAGTTTCCAGCCTACCCCAAAACCTCTCCCAGTAGCCCCCACCACCGAAAAACCCTTCCTTAGACCCCATAGAACAGCCTAGAAACCCCTGATACCGCCCTCACGGCCATCAGCAGCGGGGAAAGCTCCACCAAACAGCGCTTTCAGCAGTTCCTGGACGTTTCTGGCAGCTCTTCAGCACCTCCTGGTATCCTCCAGCAGTGCCCTGACTGGAGCATTTTTGGGACCTACGGAGCATAAATACCGTCTGGGACCTTACTGGACCTCTGTATTGGACCTGACACCCTTCCTTTCGTTGCTGCTTGACTCTTGCTCGCGCGCCTAGGCACTCAAAAATCGTGTCGCGGAGCCCTGGCCAAATTTTGAGTTCGCTGGTGTATGGCAGTACCCCCAGACCCAGACAAATACAGAAGAGCGTGGTGGAAGCAAGGACCTATTAAGTGGGTATTCCCTCCAGACCCTATCGATGGAAAGCCTTACGAGGGCACCATACGATGGCTGGGAGCCGCAGAACGCCCCTACGCACTGAAGTGCGAGTACGATGACGGAGACTCAGAAACCTTTACGCTGGCAGAACTGCAGCAGTATCTGCTGCCTGACAACGCGACAGCCCCGCAAAAGCAGGCAGTGGCCCAGCCCCAGCTGGACGCAGAGCAAGCCCTACACACCGCATTGGCGGCCATCCCCAAAAGCACACCCAGCACAACCGCCACACCCACGCCCTTCGACAGCCTTCCCAGCACCTGGGACCTCAGCGACAGACAGAACATGCTGCGCGCCACGGCTACCCTCCTACCTGGGCATTGGGACCCCGCCCACATCACCAAGCTCACCCAGCACATACGCCAACAAGCCCAAGAGCTCTTGGACTTCGCCGCTGCCAACCCCAGCACAGTCAGACACCGCCACCCGATGACCGACGCGGAATGCCAGCGCATCAGCGCCAAACAGTGGGGAACGCAACTGGTGGTCACCACCCCCTCCGAAATCGAGCAGTTGGCAACTCACATCACCTGGCATCCCGCGGACAAGGTGTGGGACCCCTACGCCGGCACTGGCGCCATCGAAGCAGCCCTGCACCCCCGCGGCGTGCCCACGCACTCCTCAGACATCAACCCCGCCATGGCCACCAGCACCCCAGTGGACGCACTGCAGCCCGAAAACGTCAGGCGCATGGACAGCTACAACGTCGTGGTCACCAGCCCCGCCTTCAGAGTGCTCGACATCGCCCTGCCATTGCTGACCGTGGGGAGAGAGCTGACATGCGCCCACGTGCCCCTACATTACGTGTTCGACGCGCACGCGGCCAGGCGGAGCTGGCTGTGGGAGCTAGCCGCTGCGCGACGTATGAGCATCTTACTCTGCAAGCAGAAGGGCCCGCTCGGCAGACGCAACGTTTGGCTCATCATCGCCGACACCGCCACCACTCTGCAACGTAGGCTCAAACCACAAGCAGCATCGTGCTCCATGTCCTTCTAACCCAACCCGCAGCCTCGCCACCACCAAGACACAACCACCACGACGGACATCCGAACGCTCCCGCATCCGCCATGACATCAGCACCACAGCCCCTAACAACCTCCCCAAAAGCCCCAACGCCCACGCTTTCAGCTGCCCCAACGCAACGTCCCAAAAAAAAATCAAAAAAAAATCAACTCTCCCACAAACTCCAGCACAACAGCGCCCTCAGCCCGGGCGCCACATCCCCAGAACATCCACTACGAGATCAACATTCGCCTGCAAATACGCCGCTCAGCCATCGACGACGAGAACAATACGCCTGCAGCCGCGCCCGCTCAGCCACTAAGTTACGAGGTCAACACGCCTGCAGCCACCAAAGACCCCCGCCACCGGACTACAAGATCAACACGCCCGCAAACACGCGTTCGCCTATCAACGACGGAACAACACGCCACATACCGCAAATGCTCACCACTGAACTACGAGATCAGCGCGCCCACAGCCGTAACCACTCAGCCAGCTCCACACAACCAGCCGCAACCAGCCCGCCCCACACACCGCCACCTCAGCATCCCACCCCGACACACACGCCGCACTCTCCCCGTCTTAACCAGCAGAAGGCTCCCTGCCCAGTACGCCCTCAGCTGGGGGGGGGATATACCTAAAATTTTCCCCCCGTAAACAGCCCGCGCGCCCAAACTCCGCCAACCCGCACACCCGAGACCTCAGCAGCCTGGCCACCACGACGCCCGCCACGACGCAGCGCTGTTCATAATCGCGACAGCTGTCACGACTATGGACACGCCCAACCCTGGGGTCGGGGGGGGACCCCTTCGCAGCCCCCGACAGGGTCTTCCCCCCCCGCTGTCTCAGCTTCGCCACATCCCTGCCAACCCTTCAGACAGATCATACCCACGTTCACACTCAGTTATTTCCATTTTCCCCACCCTGCAACACTATTTTCCCCCAGTCGACTAACCCCACCCCGCCCAACTAGTTATACTCGTCATAACGGTTATACCCGTTATACCCATTATACCCGGTATATCCATTATACCCGTTATACCCAGTATTTCACACCCGGTCACGCCTTCGCCCCGCTTTCGTACTCAGATACCTCCAGCAACAGGGTCTTCCCCCCCTTGTCTCAGCCCCGCTACACCCCCACCACCCCTTTCAGACAGATCATACCTACGTTCACACTCAGTTATTTCCATTTTCCCCCACCACGCAGCACCATTTTTCCCCAGTCTGCTAACCCCACCGTGCCCAGCTAGTTATACCCATTATAACGGTTATACCCATTATAACGGTTATACCAGGAATACCAATTATAAACGCAACAGCTTCGGCGAGCCACCAGGAAAGCAGATGCTGGCACACACGTCTGAAGGCGAGCCCTTCTGACCGCTGCCCTTACAGGGGCAGATCTCACAGGCCCATCCCCTGTCGCGAGTCGAACCCCCGTGAAACACGCGATCAGTGTGGTGCCCCTCAGACAGCCCCTTCCTCACAATCAGTTATCCGCCCAACGACGCTTGTCACGCATTTAATTATACCCCAAAATACGCCAATGCACTACGATACGACTCGTCACGACAGCAGCACCCCGGCACAGCAACCACAGACGCCACACACGGCGCTTCGGCCACCGCGTTCCCCAAAATATCGCAATCAGTCATTCAGCAGCACGACAGCCACGTCATCACGTACGACAGCAACTCCAAAGCCGAGCTGTGTTCATTCGGACCCAGCTCCTGTTCATCAAAATGCTTTTCTCTCAGAACGCTCTCAAGCAGAATGGTTCCCACCCGGGTGTCACATGAGATCCACCGGACCGGGCTGAGCTCATCCACGGCCTTGTGAAGATCGAAGAATGTCACAGGCACCACAGCGTCTCAGCCGCTCCACGTAGACGAAATCCCCGGGTCGCCGCGCCGGCTCACAGCTGGCGCCAGCAACGCCAACGAGAACGACGCGAAGCGCTGCGCAGCGCTCCAAGCAAGGAAGTGCACAACAACTCACCACCGACGCACCACAGATGACATCGCGTCACAACAACAGCTAGCTTCAAAATGTGGTACCTCAAGACTCACCAACGGAATGTAGCATTTGGCGACAGTTCAAATGCAGGAACAGACCACTGATTGGAGGAGGCGAAGCACCGCGAACCGAAAGGTCGCCAAATGCCTCACTGCAGCTGTAGGAAATTAGCTTCTTAAGAGAAATAGAGACGCTTTTCAAACATTCTGCAGATAACTCTGAACCTTTCAAAACCATCTTGGCCTTGCGTAAATTTGTATCGAATATATTTCTCCTCGCTGAATTCACAACGACGTTGCAAATCCTCACGCACCCAGCGCCCGTTTGAATCAGTCAGGGACAGTTTGTCTGATACGCGTTCCGCACGTAGCGCATAGCCTAAATTCAGCGACCCCGAATTCGCAACCTCGCTCGCGCAGCCATACCGCCTAGGCGTATATCCACACTCGCATAACGGAAGGCGAATCCGCAGCACTGAAGGCCGCAGCTCCACGCAGTCGAGGTGAGCCCGAGGCACCGTGTGATAGGTGAAAGCTTTCCGTGTTTTCTCGCAAGGAACGGGCAGTCGTGCAGGAACTCGCTATGCCCACGAGGAGCCCGGAACACCTCTGAATTCACTCCACAGCAATAAACAGGCGCGCAAAAGTGTACCCTGAATTCATGCGTGCGTGCGTGCGTTTGCGGTATGTGTGCGTGCCGCAGCTCAGCCTTAACTTCATTCACTAACGCCGCTGCTGCTTTCTTCTCCGTGTTCGCACGAAGACATCGTCTTCGTCGTTTACGACCACTTTTCTTTACCAAGTTCCCGAGGGAATTCTCAGGTGAGGCGCGATAGTTCGCACTCCCGCGAATTCCCATCCTGAGAGTGTTGAGAAGGTGCACGGCGACGCCGAGACGGCCAGCAGCTTTCCTTTTCAAATAACCCGAATTCAGCACAAGTATGGAAAGTCAGCACGCTCGGCTAAGCTCGGCTACTTTAGACGGCGTCCCAACTCAACACCTCTGACGACTTTTCAGACTCCAAAGAGACGACTGCTCCTCTTTCCGGGCCCCGTTTTGCCGTTTTCAAGTGTGCATTCACGCGCTTTCTGGCTGTATGACTGCCGAGTGGATTCACCACACTCGACCTCTGCCTGGACACCATGAATTCTCAGACATCGTCCAACTGTGTACTTTTGCTGACGTGGCCTGAGCCGACCCCTGTGAGTTCAGTGCCGACTGCTGCTGCCGGCTTTGGGCATTCCCACTCGGGCTGGTTGGCCCGGCTCGGGGGCTGAATTCAACCTTTTCAACCAGCCCGAGCGAGCTGTGAATTTGGTCTCTGCTGGCCGCTGGACCTTGGCCTCCCTTTTGAAGTCGAGCCCACCAGTCCACTCGGCCTTCGCTGCGAAGTTCTTGAGCCTGAGCCGTCCCTTCTTGCCTTTCCCTTGAGGATTCCCCACTGACCGGGCACCTTTTCGTCAGGTTGCCCGTCAGAGCCTTTGGGGATGCACATACAGCCCCGTGCACTTTCGAAATTCCCAGAATAGGGCCTTTTCCGAGATTCTGCTGAGTTTCCTGAACCTTTCACGCTCCGTATATAGCCAAAAAATTTCCCCCGTAAACAGCCCGCGCGCCCAAACTCCGCCAACCCGCACACCCGAGACCTCGGCAGCCTGGCCACCACGACACCCGCCACGACGGAGCGCTGTTCATAATCGCGACAGAGGTGCCAAAAACTGCCGCGCCATGCGAGACATGTTGGGGAGTTTCGCTGCTCGTTCTCCCCACCAGCGCAAGGGATCATCACACTTGCTAGCAGGTGGCATGGATGCATACAACACGAATTCACACTGACTCTCAACCGTCTCTTGCTGTGTTGCTTCAATTAGCTCCTCATCCTCGTCATCTAAGAACGAGACTAGGTTGGACACTTTTGTCTTTGGAACTACCTTAGGTGCACTAGATCTTGCTACTTCCTTTGGCTTCCAGTCAGCATCGTATGCCTTACGTGCCCACTCCATTACTACGGTTGCTTTCAAATTGCCCCCTTGCCATTGCTCAAGGCCCCGAAAGGTCCCATGAATCAGCGGAGTCGTCGAAACCTTCCCATCCGATGAGCCATGCGGGTTTACCGCCTCGCTGGCCTTCCGCCTTGATCTCTCTAACAGTGTAATATGTGTCGTCATTGCCGTAGGGATCGAAGGCATTCCGCTGGGTCCGTTTCACAAGGCCCTTACCTTGGGCGCGCAGCAACGGAGCGTTGGAAGTCTTTCTGCGCTTGCCACCCATCAGTACTCACGGATTGTGGGTGACAAAGAGCAAATGTAAGGCATTTTGATTGCGATTTTGACTAAATTTCAAATGTGATATTTTGTTTGTGGGCATTATTATCCAATTATACTCCTAGAAACATCGATCCCAAGATCGATTGGCAATTGCTCGCGGATGGATGTTTGCTGCCACAATGGCGTTCAACGCCTAGGCGGTTGACTTCGTGTCGACAAGTCATATCGATATCATGTCGTAACGGGACATGTCGATAACTCGATATATCGAGAACGGTTTTGAAAAACAATTATCGATTGATAACGATACCGGTCAAAATGGTATCGACAGATACGATAAGCCCCAAAAGGTTATCGACAGATACGATAAGCCCAAAACAGTTATCGACATATACGATAATTCCGATATTGCAAAAAAAAACCTATCGACATATACGATAATTCCGATATATCGATATATCGTGTTATCGCGTTATCGATACCGCTCCTTGGCTCCTGCCTCCCAGGCAGCCCACTCCTCTGCGGTGTACTCATTGTCGTCGCTCATTGCAGGCTCAACTCCTACCAAAAGAAACTGTGCCAACATCAAACTCGCTCTGCGGTAAAAATTCCTCCCCAAGTGGGGGCTCCAAAACAGGGAACATATCAAACTTTTATGTCGTACGGCCAACACTCAAATTTTCCATCGGCCAAGTTTCGGCCATCTCGGCCAAAATCTAAAATTGCCCGCCGCAGGCGCAAAATTTTAATTTTAAGTATGGCATGTAGCACGGCTAGGTGGGCACGGATTGCATAATCGATGGAAATGACATTTAGAAGTCGCAAGAAGTTTCAAGAAGTACTTAGTGGTTAAAAGAAATCATCTAGAGGCAATATTTTATATTTTTGATAATTGTAGTGGCCACAGGGTTGCTTACAGGTCGCGGATGGGCTGCCGTACATATATTGCATATCTTGCGGGCGCGTGAGATATGCAAATGATACGGGGAAGTTATTAGACGTGGTGAGAAGTATTTAGAGGTCATCCGTAGGCAATGAGAAGCGAAATTTCACATCGGGACATATTCACGGGGTGCTGGGGAGCTAATTTCGTCTGTAAAATGGCTGCAAAGCAGAAATTGCATATATTGCGGGCGCGTGAGATATGCGAATGATACGGGGAAGTTATTACACGTTGTGAGAAGTATTTAGAGGTCATACCTAGGCAATGAGAAGCGAAATTTCACATTGGGTCATTTTCACGGGGTGCTGGGGAGCTAATTTCGTCTGTAAAATGGTTGCAAATCAGAAATTGCATGTCTCGCGGGCGCGTGAGATATACAATATTAGAAATCACAATGTTAGAAGTCATTGCAAGTTATGAGAAGTTATCACAATGCATCATCACATGAATACTTTCACTTTGCCATAATGATACGCATATTATTGCAGTTGCAGGAGTTGGGGCACTTGCAGTTGCCGGGTGGCGGGTGCTGGAGCTACAAGCGCATGCCCTACGGGGGCATCGCCTACATTCCTAGGAGTTCACCGCCTATCTATCGTGGCATGCTAAACTGTAACTCCTCTATCGAGACGCCCGAGGCCCTACCCAAGTCAGAGGTCATGGTATTCAATGGCGTGGGCTGCAGCTGCTGGAGTTGCTGGAGCTGCTGGAGCTGTTGGAGCTGCTGGAGCTGCTGGAGTTGCTGGAGCTGTCGGGCCTGTGGTTGCTGAAGGAGCATGGGCTGGGACTGCTGCATTTGCAAAGTCTGGGGAGCTTGCAGCAGAAGGGGTTGCAGCTGCTGGGTCTGCTGGAGCTGCTGGAGCTGCTGCAACTGCTGGAGCTGCTGGAGCTGCTGCTGGAGCTGCTGGAGCTGTTGCAACTGCTGGGGCTGCTGGAGCTGCTGGAGCTGCTGCAACTGCTGGGTCTGGGGTTGTTGGAGCAAGAAGGGCTGGGGTTGCTGCGGTTGCATAGGCTGGAAGGTTTGCTGCAACAACGGAGGCTGGGAGGTTTGAGGCAACTGAGGCGCTTGATACGCTTCCTGTCCTATTTGGAGCATCGGCACCGCCTGAGGTTGCGGCAATGGTTGCTGCTGAGGGGTTTGCTGCTGGGGGGGAGGGTAGGTGGTGCCTCCGCTGTCGGCGCGCTGGCCGCATCTTCCCCTGGGCTTGCCATAAAGTCAGCCACTTGGCGCTCCAAGGCCCGCAGCTGTCGTTCCTCCGACAGCTTCAGCTGCTGCGTGAAGTGCTCCTCCTGCCGCTTGAGCATTTTCTGACTCGCCTCCTCCTGCCTCAATAACACCGCCGTTAGCTCCTCCACGGTGATTCCCCTAACCGGCTGGGCAGCCTCGGTAACCTCCGACCGAGGTTCCTCAAGCGGTTGAGGGGGGGCCACAGTGCGGGCCGACGATGCCGGCGCCGCGCCCCTCGTTGACGCACGCCCCGAGGCCGGCATGCTTCCGCTGCCAGCAGATGATGATCTCCTCCTTTTTTGGCTAGTACCCTTTGATGAAGTTTGAGGGCCACCGCCACCCAAGCTCATGCCCTTGCCACCCTTACTCATGCCCTTACCGCCCTTACTCGTGCCCTTAGCCGGCGGCTGCTGCGTCAACCTCTTCGCCCACGGGTTTCCTTTATCCGCGAGTTGGCTCCTCAACTTCTTCCTCGGTGGGGAATTGGCGGTATCCACGTCCTCGCCCTCGTCCTCTGCCGGGACGGCAATCGCCGACGCACCACCCTGCGGCTCTGCATTCGCACCCACTTCCCTCCGAGCTAGCATGTCCACGAAGACGTAGTCATCCTGCGTGTAGTTCGGCGAGGCAAAGGTGCCACCCTGAAGATCCTTTGCTGTCAGCTGCCGCAAGATCGGAGGCAAAGAGACACCTGTGAAGAGCCCACAATCGGACGTCGAGCTTGTCAAAATGAAATTGGGGGCTAGCACTTAGACAAAAGGAATTTCACCGCAAGCATGCTCAGCATCGCCCCGCAAGAGTACCGCTTCACACAAACAAAGATCATGCCATACCGTTTTCCAAGCCTTTGTACTTGTGCAGGTTGAGGAGCTTCGGGAAGAACACCCTCGCGCACTCGTACACAATGTCGGACCCCTCTTCAGTCTTGAAGTGTGCGGCCCCACGGGCCTTATCCGTGCTACCCTGGTTGAGCCTGTTCATGCGGAAGATGTGCGTAAGGTGCGGGGTGGCGTTTCTGCCGTGGATAGGCCCTCCGCATATGGTGAACCACCCACGTTCTCGTACGTGCAAGATCGTCCCCGCAATATACGCGCCCTTGTGCCCTTGGTGATACACCACGGATCCCCTCTCAAAACGCCCCTTGGACCTTGCCGTGTATCCCTCCTTCCCATGCACCCCATCCCCTGCCACGTACACCACCGGTGCGCACCGCGGCAGATCACAATGATGAACCCAACGTGGATAAAAAGCAACACGTTGCTCCAAGGTGGCCTTCGTCCACCCCGGCCAATCCGCGGATGCGGGCGGCTCCACGACCACCCCCGCAGGTGCGGGCTCTCCCGCCGCGGGGCTCCCTGTGATTGGGGACGGATCGACTACCACCTCCGCCGGTGCGGGCTCTCCCGCCGCGGGACCCTTTGTGATTAGGGCCTTCTCCACGACCACCTCCGCAGGTGCGATCTCTCCCGCCGCGGGGCTCCCTGTGATTGGGGGCGGATCCACCACCACCTCCGCCGGTGCGGGCTCTCCCGCCGCGGGGCTCCCTGTGATTGGGGGCGGATCCACCACCACCTCCGCCGGTGCGGGCTCTCCCGCCGCGGGAACCTCCGTGCTCGTGGGGGCGGGAGCGTCCGCGGGTTGCTCCGCCGCTCCCGATGGCGCTTCAACATCCCCCTCACCAACCTCGGGGGGTGTGGCCGCTTCAAGGGGCGGTGGCCACGGCAAACTCTGCTGGAACGCGCCTTCCAACAGCATGGCGCCTTTTTTTGCCAGAGCGTCTTTCTCCGCTTGCGAGGTTGGGTAGACCGTGCGTTTCGCCATGCACTCCGGCCTACCACAGCAGCTCACCTCTTCAATGCCCTTGCTCAAAAGGCACACGTTGTGGTACTGCGCACCGCAGTGCGAGCACCTGTGCACTCCACGTCCATCATCCTTCTCGCAGATATAGCAGCACTCTTCAGGTGCTGGCGGTGGGGGTGAGGGCGGAGGAGGCAGTTGCGATCCCGTGGCGAGCCCACATAATTCATACAACACCAAAACCATGCGCGTTTACACAAGCAAACGTTTCAGGCATTATCCATACGCATGACTATAGCTTCTACCAACATGTGAATAGTGCTTCGAAAAGGTGCTCACCATCTTCATGACCTTTATAGCATCTATCGTATGCTATCGTGAGGGCATGATCGAACGCATTCCAATCTAAAGCTTTCCTCACAATACAGCGGTCTTCGGACCTGGCAGCTCGCCCAGTTGTTTCGTCGCCTGTATGTCGTGCATGTTCACGACAGTGGGTTCCGATCTTCCTCCGCTAGGCTCGACGCATTCCTTGCAACCGCAGTTAAACAAATTTCTCTTTATGGCTACTACCCGATGGTCCTTACGGTAGGACCTAGAACGATGTAGGTCCTACCATAAGGACCACTTTTTCAATAATTTTTTAAGGTGTCCTATTGGTATCGTGAATGGCTACCCTCCGGTTTATGGCATATTTAGGACCTGAACTCAGTCCCCTCTTTCCCACTTGCCGAGTTTTAACCCAAGCGGGATGCTACACTACCCGTATTAGGCACGGGTAGCATAAAAAATCGTCGAGAACTTTTCTAAAGCCAAAAATCTCTTAAAATAATAGCACATCTTTCATAATTTTTCGCCGACAGACTATGGAGGCTGAGCATGCGTCCAATGATCCAGTAGCACCGTAGCATTATATACAATCATGTTTAGAATAGAGCACAAGTCGATCACCTCGTAGCGGACATCTAGCTGCACCCCAATCAACCTGTCCCATCATTTTTAGTCAAATGTCATAAAATTTAAGAGTCAATTTTGGCTTTGGTCTGAAGTCGGGGATGCTATATTGAATGCGCACATGCCGCTTACACACTATTACCTCGCTATTGTCGCCATATAGAAACAATAATTGAATTTTCGAGCCATCTACATAGGCAGAATGTGCGATATTTTGGCGTGTATTCATCGTTGAGCCGGACGAAGGGCATTATTATTTTGGGCGATTTAGTGCATTTATCAGCTTTGACAGCCAATGCTGCTTCAGCCACTATTTTGAGGGCCAAGATGAACTCGGATGGAATTTTTGACAAGACACTACGGAAAGAGCAGCTCGAGAACTTGACGACATCGGTCTCGAAATTTCGTAGGACCTATTGTGAAGCGGATAGCCGGGCTTAAATGTAGGTCCTTATGGTAGGACCTAGTTTTTTTTTGCTGAAATTTGAAAAAAAAACAAAAAAAAACACCAAAGCGTGCGCAATTTAAGCACTGCAAAGGTCACCCTATGCATGCACCCACAACTTGAAATATTCATTTGACTCATAAATAGGATGGGTGATCGCCCGTTGAACCAATTACGTGATGTTTATGCGAGGAAAACACATTTGCACGTAGGTCCTTATGGTGGGACTTTGAATTTGGGTAGTAGCCATTTAGTTCTCTCTCCTCTTGACACTTTGGGTGGTAGCGCAACTCGCACACCTTGCATCGTGTTACGAAAGCCCCCTTATCACAATAGCAACACCTATCTTCCGGAAGTACCTCTTTACATGCACCACGCTGCACCGCCGGATACTTTTTATTCGCGCAGCTAAAGTGAAAGCTCCTATTGCAAACCCTACATGTCTGCGCTGGAATTAGTTTACTGTCGCATCCATCGACATGGCAGCGGTGGTATTCAGGGGCGTTTCGGGGCATTTTCCCCCCACGGGTTTTGACAGGCGCGTTTTTCCGCCTCGGTTTCTTGAGGTCATTGCAGTTTCCGAAGTGCTAGCTCTAAGAAGTGTTCTTCAAGAATGGTTTCCGCTCGCTTGCACCAACTAGGGCGCTGAGACGCAGTAACTGTGCATGCATGTGTGACGTCAGCTCAGTATAAATTGAGGAGAAAACCGCCCAAGCATTTCGGGTACGTCGATGGATCTGGGATCGGATCCGACATAAGAGAAATGTTCATGACATACGAGAAAAGTTCATGCACGTGTGACGTCAGCTCAGTATAAATCGAGGACAAAACCGCCCAAGCATTTCTCGTACGTCGATGGATCCGGGATCGGATCCGACATACGAGAAAAGTTCATGCACGTTTGACGTCAGCTCAGTATAAATCGAGGACAAAACCGCCCAAGCATTTCGGGTACGTCGATGGATCTGGGATCGGATCCGACATACGAGAAATGTGCATGCACGTGTGACGTCAGCTCAGTATAAATCGAGGACAAAACCGCCCAAGCATTTCTCGTACGTCGATGGATCTGGGATCGGATCCGACATACGAGAAATGTGCATGCACGTGTGACGTCAGCTCAGTATAAATCGAGGACAAAACCGCCCAAGCATTTCGGGTACGTTGATGGTTCTGGGATCGGATCCGACATACGAGAAATGTTCATGCACGTGTGACGTCAGCTCAGTATGAATCGAGGACAAAACCGCCCAAGCATTTCGTGGAAGTAAGTATGTGAAAATGCTTGAAGAGAAAGACAAACTTGTATATATTACTATGGATATGCATACGCGATATGTCTTGGAATCGGAGCAAACGTTGTAGGAGGGCGCGAATATGGGTGGCAGCACGAAGCGGCGCCCCAATCCCACAAGCTTTAACGGTATGAATATCTACACCCCGAAACGTGTGTACAATACACATGTGATTGTGCTGCTGTGAGACTTCGCGGCAAGGAAGGGTTGACGTATGTCTTACTAGATTGTTTGGTGACAGGGACGCATATCGGGGAAGGGTTATTGAACGTCACGCTCGTGCGGGATCAACGATCGTGGCTATATTGGGGTGTTATAGCGGACGCATGTACTTACTGCCTCCCGGACTGTGACTCCGACGCAGAAACGTCAGTCACCCGCCTGGACTGCATAATGCAGGACGGCGATATCAGTCCGAGCTGGTGTGAGTCCCTGGCAGCGGTGTCCTCGATGGGAGCGCGCCCGAGGAGTTTCGACAGGCACAGTCGCACACCGACGTTGTTGCTGTTTTGGGCCTGGATTGCGGGCGTCAGAGTCAAGGTGTTGGTGGATTCGGGAGCATCCACCAATATTATCGCAAAGAGCACACTGCAGAAGCTCTCCGGCGTCAAACCGGTGCGCCACGAGCAAGCCATGCGGGTTCGAGTGGCTGACGGCACCACATATGATGCTAATTCCTGCATCAGGCCCAAGCTCCTTGCTGAGACGTCGAAGGGGTCTTACGGCCAGCAGGTTGAGCTTCGGGTAATGCCCCTCGACCTCAAGGTGGATGTCATCCTGGGAGGTCCTTGGCTGGCGAACCTTTCCCCGGTTACGCTGGATTATAAGAACTGGGGTTCGGTCCGGTTCACCAAGGGCAGGGAAGAGGTCGTCATCACCGGCTGTTCGCCGGGGTCCCCGGACCCCAGTCGGTCCAAGGACACGGCAATGGCACTGGTACAGGGAGTCCTTTTGAGCCAACGTCGAGCTCGCCGGGACCTGCGGACCCTCCGAAACAGAGAGGAGCAAGCTTTCGTCGTCTACCTCGGCCCCGATGGGACTTTTGGCGCGTTGGCCTGCAACAAGGGGGGGGGGAGACTCCGACGAAGATTCCCCCAACGATGTTGTAGCAGGCCTAGCGTCAGAACCCTCCTCCGGGTCCGAGGATAGTGAAGTCAGCGTGCGTCCCAGCGCAACGGTGCCGGACGGAGCTGAGGAGTCTGAGGGGCCGGGAGGGTTGGTCTCGGACAGTTCCGAGTCCGGATATAGTGACGTGGAAGGAGCGTGTCATTTGCAGAGAGTAGGGGCGGTGGTCGAGGATATTAGGCCACAGGGATTTGCGAGTACGGTCGACGAGGCCGGGGATCACCCTGACCCTCTCAGCCTTTTCGCTAGCAAACAGGAGGCGAACGGAGCATTTGCGTTGCTTCCGCCAGCGGTGCGTAGACAGGCGATAGAGGATCACGCGGCCGGGAAGCCACCCACCTGGCACGCGCAGGCAGCCGCGGCGCTCCCGCAGGGCCGGGGTCTGGTCGCGGAGCGACGACCCCGAGCACGGCGTAAGCGAGTGCGTTGGCGTGACCAGGTCGCAGCAGTCGGTCAGCCTGGTGCTGAAAGTGGCCCCTCCACCGAGCAGCCGCCGGGACCAAAAGTCCCCACCGTCCCGAGCCCTCAGAGTCAGAAGTCGCGAGCCTCGGCACCAGTCGTGCCGCCAGACACTACCCCGCCGCCAGCTCCGCAGACCACAGACCCGCCGGTACCGGCCGTCCCGCCAAGCACTACCTCGCCGCCAGCCCCACAGACTGCTCAGGCCTCCCCGGAACCGCCGGAGGACGAGATAGACGAGACGGTGTCGCCGGAAATCTGGCAGCAGCTTAGGGACCGGAAAAGGAGTTCGCAGATGTCATTTGCACAGAGCTGCCGGAATCAGTCCAGTCAAGGGAATTCAAGTCCGGCATCCGGCTCAGGCCAGATTGGAGTGGGAACGCCTTGCACCGGCGAGGGTACAAGTTGTCGCAGGAGGAGTTGCGGCAACTCCGGCAACAACTAGATGAGCTCTTAGCCAAAGGGTACATACGACCCTCGGCCTCTCCGTGGGGCTGCCCCGTGCTGATGGTCCCCAAGCCGAGTAATCCCAAGGAGTTGCGTCTAGTCATTGACTACAGACAGATCAATGAGATCACAGTCAAGGATAAGTACCCCCTCCCGGATGTCCAGAGTCTCTTAGATGACCTACAAGGGGCTACCGTCTTCTCTACGATGGATGCCCTTTGGGGATTTTGGCAGGTTCCTATGAAAGCAGAGGACGTGGAGAAAACCGCAATGACTACGCACTTTGGAGCGTACGAGTGGTTGGTCATGCCTATGGGATTGTCAAACTCCCCAAGTACCTGGCAAAGGATGATGCAACAGTACCTCGGGCACCTACCCTTTTGCAGAGTATTTGTAGATGACATCATGATTTTCTCGGCTGAGGTTCCGGGTAAGAGCGCCCATGAGGTACACCTCGACCACCTCCGCCAGGTCCTGGAGGCATGTCGAAAGAATTCCGTCTACCTCAAAAAGTCGAAAGTCAAATTGTGCAAGCGATCAGTCCGGTTCCTAGGGCATGTGGTGGATCGGGATGGATGCCGCCCACAGCAGGATAAGGTTGCGTCGGTACGCGATTGGCCAGACCTAGAAACTGTCACACACGTGCGACAGTTTCTGGGCATGTGTGGCTTCTACCGGAGGTACATCCAGAACTTCGCAGATATCGCGTACCCGTTGACCCGCCTCACCAAATCCGGCGTGGACTGGACCTGGGGCGAGAATGAAAAGGCAGCATTTAAACAGCTAAAAACTGCTTTGATCTCCTCCCCAGCCTTGGCCCTACCCGATCAAAAGGGTGCAGCAGACGGTTCCAGACCCTTCTTTGTACAGACAGATGCCAGTGGAGTAGCACTAGGGGGTGTACTCATGCAGGATCAGGGACGAGGCTTACAGCCCTTGGCCTTTGAAAGCCGGCAGTTCTCCAGCGCAGAGCAGAACTATCACGCTGGGGAACGGGAGCTTTGTGCCATCCATCATTGCACCACGGTCACCTGGAGACATTATCTGATTTTTACATCATTTAAGCTCATGGGAGACCATAAACCCCTTCAGTGGCTCTTCGCCCCAGCTAGGGAGCTCAGCCGACGTCAGGCTCGCTGGTACGAGGACTTGGTAGAGGTAGGAGTCCATCAGATGGAGCACGTGCCAGGGCGCTGTTTAGTAGTACCAGACGCGCAGTCCCGGCGACCAGACTATCAGGAAATGTCAGCCAGAGAAGGGTTGAAGGAAAAAGGGATTGTGGATCGCGCCACGGATGGGCCCAGAGACTCCGCACCGATAGGCAAGGAGTCCGAAGAGGACGAGGATCCTACCTCTGTCCTCGGGGCAGTGGATCGCACCACCGATGGACCCGAGTACTCTGAGCCGAAAGGCAAGAGATGTGAAGGGGACGAGGATCCCACATCTGTCTTAGGCGCCACCTTCGAGTATAGTGATTCCGAGGACGAATCCTTCCCTCCCACCAGTCCAGCACCGGTCATTGGTGAGCTCACCCATCTGAATGGGCTCACGTGGGTAGAGTCGCCGGCCCTTTGGCTGGACGCAGCTGCCACCCTAGCAGTAGGCGAGAAATCCTTGAGGGATGCCGAATCGCTAGCAGTCATGACCAGAGCAGACCGAGCTAGGGAACAGGCCACAGCAGAAGTCCAGAGTCACCCGAAGTCCCCCCACCCTGAGGCCCAGAGTCATCCAAAGGCAGCCGGAAAGGTACCTGAGCCCGTTAAGCCCCCAGAAGGTAGCTCCCACTACGACCAGGTCGTAGATCGCCAGGACTGGAAGCTGATCAAGGAGCGCTTTGAGGAGATAGCGGCCCAGTACGGGATGTTTGACGTTGACGCGTGTTGCGACTCCATGGGCGTTAACCGGCAGGTTGACACCTATTGGACCGACTGCTTGAAGGAAAAGTGGCGCGGGAAACACGTTTGGTGCAACCCCCTTACACGAAGGATTCAGACTTGATAGAAAGAATTCTTCGGCATTTCCTTGCTGAGTGGCGCGCCGATCCGGAAAACACCTCGGCGATGTTCCTTCTGCCAGACTATGACGCTCCCTGGAGGCGGTTGATTCACCCCAAGTATGGGCTTCATCCGGTCAAGGTCTTTGACACGAAGGACGAAAAAGGTCGTCCCAACCACCTCTTCGAGTCCCCTGATGGAGGTCGACCCCCGCTGCGCTGGCCGGTCCTTCTGGTGTGGGCCCCAGCAGCCAGCAGGGCAAAGCCCCGAGCGCCGCCTGCGCGAAAGGACAGTGAAGCAGAACCCGACGAGCCTTTAGTCACTACAGGGGTTGCAGCAAAGGCCAGGGCAGCGTCAGGACCACTGAAGGCTGATGAGTTCGTCCGCGCCTTGCAAGCGGAATACGAACGCAGCCCGTACCTCAGCTCGTTGAAGGAAGAACTGATCGCAGCCCCACATCAGAGGACAGACACATTTCGCATGGTAGACGACATGATATGGCGAGTGGCAGAAGGGCGGTATCAGCTAGTGCTAGCTCAGGATTCCCCCCTCAGAGAGCTGGTGATGCGCGAAGCACACGAGTCCCCAGCAGCAGGGCACACAGGAAGGGATAAGACACTGGACAGGGTATCCCGTCGTTTTTGGTGGCCACGCATGAGCAAGGATGTCACCGACTGGTGCAAATCCTGCGTCGTGTGCCAACAGACCCGGCCACGCAACGGGTATCCAGACGGTCAGCTTAACCCCCTGCAAGTCCCAGTAAGACTGTGGCAAGTGGTTAGTATCGACTTCGTCACTGGGCTGCCCCGCACAGAGCGAGGGTACGACGCGTTTGCTACCTTCACGGACAAGTTGTCCAAGATGGTGCACGTAGTCCCCATGCTTTACGCTGACAGCTCAGCTGCACAGATCGCGCGCATGTATTTCGACCAAGTGTGGCGTTTGCACGGCGCTCCCATGAAGATCGTCTGTGATCGGGACTCCCGCTTCAGGGATGAGATGCATCTCGAGCTACATCGGTTGATGGGAGTCCAGGTTGCCTCTACCACGCCGTACCACCCACAAGGTGATGGGCAGGCAGAGCACACAAACCACACGGTCGAACGCATGTTGCGCGCGTATGTCGACGCCAACCAGCACGATTGGGATTTGTGGTGTACCCCGGTCGAGTACGCCATTAATGACTCTCGTTCCGCCGTCACGGGCTTCACCCCTTTTGAACTGACGTATGGTCACGCTCCGGCCTCTCAGCTGGACTTCTTCGTGGAGGCAGCACTTGCATCACGGAGAGGCCGAGCTAAGGGGGGGAGGGGCGCAGCAGTAAAAAAGGGTACAGCCCACGAGACAGCCCGCCAATTTGTTCGCCAGTTGCAGCTCGCTAGGGAGAAGCTGCTCTTAGCTCAGCAGCACAGATCGCCCAGTACGACGCGCGTCACAAGTCCAGGAGTTACGCAGTAGGCGATGAGGTTTGGGTGGATGCCACGCACCTCACCCAGCCGGGCGACCGCGGGTTGCACAAGAAATTGCTTAAGAAGCGCCTCGGGCCCCTTCGGGTGCTGGAAGTCTTTCACAGCGACAGGCAGATGGCCCTTCCCGCGAGCGATAGAGGCGCACCGTCGGCCTATAGGTTGCAGACGCCTAAGCAGTGGAAAGTGCACGATGTGTTTACCGTGGACCGGCTTTCGCCAGTAGAGTCGGGCAGCCGCTTCGTTGAGAGAGCTAAGGAGATTCCCCCTCCTCCGTTGGACGTCAGCGGGCGCAAGGAAACCCACGTCGAGAGGGTGGAGCGTTCGCGCACGCGCCAGCGTCAGGGCAGGAGGTGGACAGAGTACCTGGTCAAGTGGACAGGAATGCCCCGCAGTGAGAACGAGTGGAAGACCCGAGAGGATCTGGAGTGGGACGGAGCCGGCAGGCCCGGTGTTCCCAACCGAGCGTTGTTGGAGTTTGAGAGGATCGAGGCTAAGAGAGTGGAGCGAGAGAAGCTTAGGGTCCGTAAGAGGCGCGACGAGTCCGCAGGAGCGGTATGGACCACGCTATCGGAGGAGCTCAAGGTAGACGGAGCAATGCCATGGGTGCCAGAGGAGAGGTTTGATGAGGAAGTAGGAACTTTCGCGAGAGTATCTGCTCAGAGCACCCTGCCGCCAGTCAACGGAGCCGCAGCACTTGAGAAGGAGCCAGTCGGCCAGTCTAAGATTCTTGTATTGTTTTGTGGGACCGGGTCAGTCGAGAGGCAGTTCACTAAGCAATTTCCCAACAGCGAAGTAGTTGCCGTAGACATTCAGCCCAAGTGGGGCCCCACACATTGCGAGGATATCATGCGATGGGACTACCGACAGTTCAGACCAGGACACTTCGACGTAGTCTGGGCTAGCCCACCTTGCACAGAGTACAGCCAAGCGAAGACGGTAGGCATCCGAGATTTGCGTGCTGCAGACAGGCGGGTTCGTAGGACATTGGAGATCATCCGGTACTTGAGGCCCGAAGCATACTTCATTGAGAACCCAAAGGGAAGAGAGCCCCACGGGTTGCACACGCGTCGCTGCATGAGCAATCTACCAGCTCCGCACCTCATCACGTACTGCAAATACGGGACCGCATACAGGAAGCCCACGCACATCTGGACCAACGTTCCGTTGCGCACACCCTTGCGAGTGTGCGATTCCGATACGCCTTGCGAGTTCTTCCGGCAGCACGGTAGGCACGAGAAAGTAGCGCAAGGAGGACGCGCGATGAGAGCCGGAGGTGTGTTTGCGAAGGGCATGGGAGCGCGAGGGAATTTGTATGGGATTCCGTCAGCACTGTTAAAACAGCTTTCCCACAACCTGACCCTACATGAAGAGGTGCATGCGTTCCTGTCTGAACTGCTTGTCAGGGAGGATCTGAGCGAGATGAGCGTTTTAGTCCAGTCAGCTGTTGTTGAGAGTGACCCGCCCGAGTTTGAGCCGGAACCGATAGCGTTGGCGGGAGTGCGAGCTGAGGTGACGATCATACCTGAGGGCGGATGGGAATCTGACGCGAGTGGTCTTAGCGATTGAGAGCGTTGGGGAGCGTCGGGAAGAGCGGTGGCTCCAGCCTTGGCGAGACCAGGCGGCAGGTGAGAACCTGGGTAATCCATCCGAGAGAGCAGTGGCTCTAGCCTCGGCACAGCCAGGCAACAGGTGGAAATCTGTATAATCCATTTGAGCAGTGGCTCTAAGCCTCGGTATGACCAGGCGGCAGGTGAGAACCTGGGTAATCTATCCAACCGAGCAGTGGCTCTAGCCTCGGCGCGACCAGGCAACAGGTGGAAATCTGTATAATCCATTTCACGAGAGCATTGGCTCCGGACCTGGCACGACCGGGCAGCAGTTGGAGATCTGGGTAAAAGCTCTAGCACTCCGAGGAGGCGGTGAAGGTTTAAAACCTTTCCTCCGGGCCGGCATCCCGAGAACTGTCAGGTAATTGGCAAACCTATTGTCATCCCCTGTAAGTGTACCGTGTTGGGAGGTTTAAAACCTTGAGCGTGGTAATGGATGTGAGACCTTGAGCCTTGGGGGAGCCTGGTAGTGCAGATGGCAGACCGGTGAGAGGCCGACCCTTGTGCTTAAGAGGTCGATCTCCTTATTGCGGTGTGTCTTGGGAAGTGTAATGTCATCCCAGACAACAGGCGGCTGAGACCTGTATAATCATTCAGAGCAACAGTAGAAGATCTGTATAAAAACTTTACTGGTCCGACGTGGTCAGCGTGGACGTGACCTTCCCTAAGGGGGGGGGAGTTGTGCTAGGAGGCAAGCACAAGAGCAAGAAAAACGGCTAAGTATAAAACGCAAGAGTACTCAGTACGGAGTACAGTAGGACCGATCAGAATGATGTTGATGTGAGGTGCCTAGCCTGTTGTACGGAGTACTCAGTACAGTTGAGTTATGGAAAGAGTTCCTGAATGTATAAGAACTCTAAGTGTAACCCGTTTCGGGAGAGATGAACTGAACTGAAAAGTATAACATAAAAGTAAAGAGCCGTAACTGCTGTATATTGTGTATTGAAAGCATGCACTGATAGCAAAAGCATAACTATATAGATTTACGAAACCGAAGTCTTGTAGTTGACCAAGCGTAATCATACCTCGTGCGGTCGTTTAATAAGTGTAGATAGAATAAGTCCGAAACCGTAAAGAAGAGAAGAAGCAAGGGTGTAGACTCCTACAATTAGCTCCCCAACGCCCCGTGAATGTGACCCGATGTGAAATATCACTTCTCGATGCCTAGTAATAACTTCTAGATACTTCTCACAACTTCTAATAACTTCACCGCATCATTTGCATATCTCACGCGCCCACGAGACATGCATTTCCTGCTCCGCGGCCCATCTGCGACTTGTATAGCAGCCGTGTGGCCACAGTAATTATCGAAAATGTAAAATATTGCCTTCGGGTGATTTCTTATAACTTCTAACATGTTCTTGAAACTTCTTGCGACTTCTTAATGCCATTTTCATTGATTATGCAATTTATAGTGCAAGCCCGTCCACCTAGCCGTGCTACATGCCGTATGATAATATCATAAAAAACGCACAATTTCGGGGAAATTTTCAAAATTTTACATAATTCGTCTCGGCCAACAAGCAAAAGCACCCTCGGCCAAACCTCGGCCACAGCCTTCATCGTACGGCCACAGACCGGCCATAGGAGGTTGATATGTTCCCTGCTCCAAAACTCCGCCATAAGAATTTGGTTGGGAACCTGTGCCTAACTCGAATTCCTGTTCCAGAAGATCGTCCGAAAAATGCGGAGCGGCCAAGTGGCCATCATGCTCCACTCCTACTTCCTCACAACTGTCATCAGACTCATCGAAATACCCAATAGGGTACTCCGATTCATCTTCTTCTTCGCTAGTTTCAAACTCTACCTGCTCGCGCTGCTCAGAGCCCATATAAGGGCGCGTAGCGGTAGAATCCCGGACGTAGCGAACTATGGTGACTTTGCTAGCTGACTAGAGTTGACATCTCTTTACATTCTCTGTAAACTCTAGTAGCTAGGGTGGTGAGTGTCACTAGCTGGCCCACCTCAGATGAGGTGGTGTGCTGGAATTGACACTACGACTAGTTCGTACAGTCTAGTGTCATTCCTGTATGGCATCTTCGGTGGTCAGCCTGTGTCACTCATCTCGGGTATATATCGTTTGCATATCCGAGTTTAGTGATCCGTTGTTTCACCGTCGGCAGCGGGTCCCCACTGCCTGAGCTGCTGTTTCCAGCAGGTGAGAATAATCAGTCTTCCCGTTATATGTTTGGGGTCTCGGGTTCCGGGACCGGTGATAGTCATACACCCTAACTATAGGAATGACAGTCGGGGCGTCACTTCCAGCACACCACCTAGGGTGGTGACTGGCAAACTAGGTGGTCACGGAACTGAAACAAACACCTACTCAGCTTCGGTGGAAATAAGCATCCTACAGGAGGACCTGTCCTTTCTGGCAGGGTAACTCCTGATACTAGCAGTCAGCGAGGCATACTGCAGAATACAGATACAGTTAAAACCCTAAATTAGGCCCATCTTGTGGCAACCTGAACCAACAGCATCTCGATCTGGAGGCAGGCTAATCCAATCCCGTCAGCTCTAGCCACGTCGATAGTGCCCGGGAGAGCCGGTGCCACTGTCACAGCGCCCAGGAGAGCTGGCACCACTGTCTGACAAATCATGCGTAGAGCAAAATGAGAAAGTGTCGATGTTGCCGTAGTCAGTTGCACCGTGTGCAACCAGCCGGGTCCTGTGCTCGATTGAAGAAGAAGGTGCATCCTCGTCCTCCCCGCCCCAGGTGAATAGTACATGGATCGGCGACGGTGGAGCACCACCCGGCGAGGGCGGCACGGTGACAATCGGAGCCGCTACGGGCGGTTGCGAGGGACCCGGGTACCATGTCCAAAGGGTGCCGAAGTAATCTCCATGGTCGTTGGGGTACCACCCCTCCGGCCGCCAATAGAGCGCGCGCCGGTGGGACGGCCGTGGGTGTCGGCACACCAACACCACCGACCCCGTCGCCGACGTGCTCCATTGTCGCTGATGATTCTTGCGCGGAGTGATTTTGGGAAGGTACAGCAGTTGCACAAACAACGAATAGCATGCGAGAGATGTGAGGGCGGAGAACCCAAAACCCATCGGCGGTATGCCGCACCCCAAGGTCTGCCGTGGTGGCGGAAGACCCTCGTCGTCAGCGTCGGAGTCCTCCCCTGCCACTGAAACAGAGTCCACGGGTGCAACGGGCCCCATGCAATGCATCGCAAGGGTCGGCTCCGGCCCAGTCAGGTCCAAATTTACCGCGAACTTGTCCATGAAGGACATGTGCGGCTCATGGGCGTGCAGGGCGCTGACGGGGTACATCCCCTCGTCGGACACCACCGACTGCGGAGCGGTAGGCGGTGCTGGCGGCGGTGGCACGGCCAGAGCGTCGGCATGGACCTTGTCGTGGACCTTGAAGTTGTTGATGTTCAAAGCACCACCAACCGCGCAGACCCCGAAGCGGGTGTCAGCGGGTTGGCAGCACCCCAGATACTCCTCGATGGTGTCGGGCACCCGCTCCTCGGCGACAGCGAAGGAGAAGGCGGAGACGGTGTCGTAGAGCTCCGGTTTGCCGTCTGCAATGTAGCAGACGGCGTCGAAACGAGCGGGGTCGTTGCTCTCCATGGCGTTCCGGAACAGCGTGGCGAAGACGTCATGCTCGCTGTCCGCAACGCTGAAGCCGTGTGCGCCAACATGTTCACGTGGCCCGCCGTTCGGGCAGTCCCAATGCCAATGCTTCTCCGCCGTAGCGGAGCATGTAGGGCTCCCGCACAATGGAACGAACGTACCGGTGGGTTTGTGGAAAGCCACCTTCTTCGAAGGCTTCCCACGGAAGGTCTGCGGGAAGTTGCCGTGCTCGGGAAGAGGCGTCGCAGCGAAGCGGTTGCCGTCACCATGCCCACCTCGTCCGATGGCGTTCTTCTTGTCGTTGCGGGTCGTGAAACCTTTGGTGTCGTCGATACGGTTGTGAAGAGCCTTGATCTCCTTCTTCATGTCGAAGAGCTGGTCACGGAGCTCGCTGAAGATGGTCTTGAAATCTTCGTCGTCGTGCTGTTCAGTCAGGGCGAGGGCGGAGTACTTCCGCGCAGCAGCCGGGACGTGCGAGTCCGTCCCGTGTTGTGCGTAGCACTCATGGTGGCAAGGGACTCCGCCGCACGCTGGTCGTGCAACAGGAGCCGGTTGACAACCGGGGCAAAGAAAACCGGGTCGAGGGACTTGATGAACAGGGACTTGACCTCCATGTCGTCGAGGGTGCTCTTCCGCCGAGCAGACCGAAGAGCGGCGTTGAAGGCGGCGATAGTCCGCGACGGGTCGAACTGGGTGATCTTGATGGCCAGAAGGTCTGTGGTGCCCTGAAAGGGTCCGCCGGAATCCAGAAGCATTCTGGCGATCTCCAGCAACACCCGTTTCCCATCAAACGGGTGTGCCTCCGCCGAAGACTCCATCCAGTCTGCCGCGGGCGACACCGGAGCGATAATTTACTCCAGTGTCAAAAACAGTAGCTTGTTCGCCTCGGCGCGAACGGGCAGCGTGGCATCTTCCAGGTCGAACAGAGAAGAAAACGCGGCCTCCTCAGTGACGAAAATGTCCCGTAGCGCCAGAACCAGACGGCTGACGTTCGATTCCGTACCATCAAAACGTCCATGTTTGTCGTCGCACACCTTCTTGATGACGAGCTTGGCGGCACGCTCGTCGAAGGCTTCCTTCGCCAGACGTCTGACCGCGTCGAGGAACATTGCCCCTGCCGATTGGGCAGCCGGCGCAGCCGCAACCGTAGGAGTGGCTGGTGCAGTCGCATGTATGTCTGGCTGCGGCATCGTCGAAAACGGTAACATGTTAGGGAGCGGCGTGCGGCCGCAGTGTGAGATCTCGTAGAAGTGCCCATGATGAAATGACTACAGAGACAGGGTGAGGTGAACAATGCGAGGTGAGGCTTACGGTCTGGGCGACGGCTTGCAAATTGCGGCGGGTCGTCGAGGATAAATCGGGGAAACAGCAAATAATACGCGGTCGTGTGGGACGAAAGGATGTGATCAATGCCGGACGGTGTACTAGTGACCAGAAACAACAAAATCCAGCCCAACGATACTGCACGGAAAATAAGATGCCATGACGCGCGTCCCAATCATGTCCAATCAACCGCGCGACCGTAACTGAGCCATACCGCCCATATCGAAGACCTCTCTAACGCGGGTCCTCACCCCATCTCAAGCGTCGGTGTTTAGCCACTCATGACCAACGTCGCAGTGTAAAATTAAGAGTGCGTGGGACCAAACCTGCTGAATATATCAGCTGGACTGTATATCCGGTGAGTCAGATAATCAGAATAGACAAAAGGTGAGAATAATCAGTCTTCCCGTTATGTGTTCGGGGTCTAGGGTCCCGGGACCGGTGACAGTCATACACCCTAACTATAGGAATGACAGTCGGGGCGTCACTTCCAGCAATGGTTGAAAATAAGTGAGTATTGAAAAAGTTATCGTGATTTGTATATATGACATGATTCCGAACTGCAGCTTTTTGTAGGTTTCTCTTATCGTAATTCTAAAGTGTTGGTAACAGAAATTACTTAACATAACTTAACATGGCCGTTAGCAGAAAAGTAAAGCACGAATCCAAAACGTAATTTCACTTAGGTATACCTTCAAATACATGTCTAAAGAAACCTTGAAATTGTTAGGCCATTTGGCACGTGACAATTGTTTTGGGCGTGACCGCAGTCGAATAATAATGATGTTAATAACGTTTACGTCGACATGTAATGCAAAGCCCTCGAAGCGCTTATTCAGAAGCGGGACATCAAATTCGAGAGCCCAATTCGAATTTTATGACAGTCACAAACCCTGTCACAACCCTGAACCCAGCGGGAGGGGAGGGCAGGGTCTAGGGACCTCCCCTATAGCCCTGCACCCCATCATCTCACGCTCTATCATATCCCCCTTCCGCAATAAACCCCAAAAAAACCTCCAACTTTCATACTCAGTTACAACAGAACCAAACCCCGCCAGCACAGCCCGCATTTCACTGCTCAAGATACTCAAAACCCCCTCAAAATCAGCGCATATGTACCCACAACTGTCACTCTCAGTTATATTACGACGCTTCGCAGCCGTTCGCCCGCCCTTTACGTGCAACGCAC
>LGRX02016958.1:0-17001 GCA_001247695.2 Cymbomonas tetramitiformis | reverse complement strand
CCGCCACAGCAAGCGCAGTTGACTCAGCCACAGCAAGCGCGGTTGACTCAGGGAGGCAGAGGTGGACACCTGCGCAGCTTTGGGGTCAGTTTGGAAGTCGTTGAGCACTTGGCGCATGATAGGGTCCTGGAGGATCATCTGAATCTCGGGATCTTGCATTGCCTTCTGTTGCCTCATCTTCATCTCCTCCTCGCTCAGCTGCGCGCCACCAGCAGGCCCATCAAATACAGCTGAGTATCCCCGGTCCTATCCACCTGCCGTTTGATCTCCCCCCCTGCAAGAGGCCCCCTATCAAGCTTGCATGCCACAGGGTCACCGGGTGAGCCGAACATCGATCAACAGACCACGCGGTGATGGACCAAAGCACGCCCACCTCTCCTGGCATGCGCACGCCCCTCTCCGGTCACCAGGCGTTCCTCCGGGGAGGCTGTGGAGCATGCATCCTGGGGGACGCTCCAAGGTGACATACCTCGCCCCTGTTGCCTTTGTTGATCATGTCCACACAGCGCTTGATGCCGTCGGTGAGCTCCTCGTTGTTGGCGTCATGCTTCAGGCCTTCTTGGTAGGTCTCCATCGCTTTGTCGTACTCCTTCATGAAGAACTGCACGGCTCCCTTGCGAGTGTAGCCCTGGTCCAAACGAGCCCACAGAGCCCTCTCATCCTATGCTGTGCGATGGGGTGCCTTGCTGGCTCTGCAACACCTCGGCCCAATCAGAGTTTGACCCCGCTCCACTCACTTTTCCCGCATATCCCGAGGTCTCTCACCTGACAGCAGCAGGTCACCTGAGAGCCTAAGCTGCTGATTCCACTGACGGCAGCAGCTCACCTGAGAGCCTAAGATGCTGATTCCAATGACGGCAGCACGTCACCTGAGAGCCTAAGCTGCTGATTCCACTGACGGCAGCAGCTCACCTGAGAGCCTAAGCTGCCGATTCCACTGACGGCAGCAGGTCACCTGAGAGCCTAAGCTGCTGATTCCACTGACGGCAGCAGGTCACCTGAGAGCCTAAGATGCCGATTCCACTGACGGCAGCAGGTCACCTGAGAGCCTAAGCTGCTGATTCCACTGACGGCAGCAGATCACCTGAGAGCCTAAGATGCTGTTCTAACTAAACCCGGACTGCAGCCCGCTCGCACTCAGCTGCACCGGATGACAAATGCCGAGGAACACGCGTCCCTGCTTTGCACCGGCTCTGACACAACAAGCCGCCGTGCCTAAACGCTGCCAATTCTTTCAGTCTGCAGTCACCACCATATGAGATGCACAGTTTCAATCACCTGTGGTTGCTGGATCCTCAAACTTCTTTTCGGAGTCCCTGGCCCTCACATGTAGATTCACAAGGAAGGAGCAGGCTGCGCTAGTGGCAAACCACGGAGGCTCTATAGTGCCGAGTTAAGCAGGCAGAGCCGCATTTACCCAGCTAAGCGAGGCATCAGGAGGGCCAGCAGGAGGGCTTGGCATGACCAACTCGCAGTCGCCCGTGACACACCTTGGGGAAGGTCCGGTCTGTCGCGTGCACTGGTTTACTACGCTGACACCTTGGGGAAGGCCGGGTCTATCGCTATGCACTGGTTTACTGCGTGGAAACACCTTGGGGAAGGTGGGGTCTATCACTATGCACTGGTTTACTGCGCGGCACACCTTGGGGAAGGTGGGGTCTATCGCTATGCACTGGTTTACTGCGTGACACACCTTGGGGAAGGTGGGGTCTATCGCTATGCACTGGTTGGCGTCCTTCAGAGCCTCGTTGAATGCGGCGAGCTTCATGTAGCACGCGGCGCGGTTGCTGTACACCTTGTGGTCCTTGGGGTTGCGCTTGATGGCCTCCGAGTAGTGTTTCACAGCATCCGCAAACTGCCCCCGGCCCCACGCAGCCATTTGCCCTCATCTCATTTGGCTCGCAAACACGCACAGCCACGGATCTCAGACCTATAATCCACGGTCCAGGGCAAGGCAGTGAGGAGGGAGAAACAGCACCATACACCTTGAGGTGCGGGCTGCACGCTTCCAAGGAAAAGGCTCGCCGGCACTCGAGCAAGCAGCCAGGTGCGCCGGCACTCGAGCAAGCAGCCAGGCGCGCCGGCACTCGAGCAAGCAGCCAGGCGCGCCGGCACTCGAGCAAGCAGCCAGGCGCGCCGGCACTCGAGCAAGCAGCCAGGCTCGCCGGCACTCGAGCAAGCAGCCAGGCGCGCCGGCACTCGAGCAAGCAGCCAGGCGCGCCGGTGATATGCTGAGAGATGGGCCCTGAATTAGTATGCCGCGAAGGCAAGGGGATGCCCTGAGTGATCTAGCACAAGAGCAGAACGCCAGAGTTGGCAGAGGGCCCCTGCCTACGCGCGACGGGCCTCGGAGCAGACCCAACCTCTCCGTCACTTCAGGCGCGGGCTCGGGAGTGGCCGCATGCTGAACAGGTGGAGAGCGCGCGCCGAGCGACACAGCAATACAGTCAAAGACTCACTTTTCCATCGCGGAACAGCTCATTCCCCTTGTTCTTTTCCTCATCTGCAAGCTCAGGGTTAAGATACGCCTCCTCCTGCTGTTTTTTGTAGGCGGACTCCGCATCCTTCAGCTTTTTGAGCGTGTCAGCATTACGGTGCTCCATCAGGGACTGCCACGTGTCTCCCCCGGCGCCTCAGCCCAAGAGCTCGAACAGCAGGTGTGGTTGCAGACTCAGGGCCGCGGGTCTTGTGAGAGCTACAGTCTTGGGTGGTCGGAGAGGCCGCACCCTGTTGAAAACCTCAATGGCATCCTTGAGCTCTCCTTTCTTCGTGAGCGCCGTGCCTGTTGCAACGCAGTGTCGCATCGGGCCGCCACTCAGCGTCGCTCGACAGCTGTGTTCCGTGGTTCGATCTATAGTCCATGCTCCGATAGCATTCCTGAGGAGCGGCAGACTGCGCCCGAAGCAGCCCTGAGTGTCGGTGGGGGCTGGAGGGCCGGACGCACCCTTCCTGGAGAGTGCGCGCGCGACGAGCTTGAAGTCGATGCGCAGCTCGCGGCCCTTCTCGAAGGCCGTGTCGCAGTCCTTGATGCAATCGTCGAAGTTGCCCATCTCCATGTACACCGCGGCCCGGTTGGTCAGGAAGGAGATGTCCTGTAAACCGCAGCGTGCGTGAGCTCCAGGCGAAGGAGAGCAGAACGGGTGGGCCGTCAAGAGCGCTGACAGAAGACCGTACAACAGCAGGTTCACTCGCAGGCAGGAAGCAGACAGCAAGCAAAGCAAATGTCGGAAGGCCTGAGTCGCACCGAGTCGTTCAGTTCGATAGCTTTGTTGTAGTGCTCAATGGCGGTTTCAAACTCCTTCTTCTTGTAAGCAGCATTACCGAGTTCCTTCTCTTTGATAGCATCTTCCTGCAATTGCGCCACTATTTCAGCCTTTTGCCGCGTGTCATCGAAGAACGCCCTCTGCTGACCAGCGGTGTTCCCAAACTCTCCTCTTGCATCTTCCTCCAGGTGCAAGGCACCTTCGGGCGTTTGCGAGCTGTCGCCGAAAATAAGCACTCTAGATGCGCCTTATTTCATCCAAACGGGCAAAGGGATGGCCCGGCTCTAAACACTTAGAGCTCAGGTGCAGAGAAAGCACGGCAGCGGCGACGAATGCAGGTGCCCGGCAGTATCAAGGGCAGAGTATGACGTTTACAAAGCGGCGGGTGCAAGACCTTCGCCTTCTTCTCCGCCTGCTCCTCGTCCGTCATCATCGGCTCTGGTTCTGGCTCCGGCTCTGCACGTGAAACGTCACAAGCGCTTACCACAAAGAATGGAGAATGACGGTTCGTGTGATAGGCGAAAACGTTCGGCAACCGAGCGGCGAGGGAAAACACTATACGTCAAAGGATGAGCATCCTGCCCGTTCCAAGGACCGAGATTCAACGTCGCACAAAGGCCGGCCGCCATGCCAACTAACATACACAAGTCGTTGAGCAACTCGCAGCGCAAGTTACAATAGCTGCACCCTTTAGAACGTTGCGTGCCAGCCGCGTCACGGCATAACGTTTGAGAGAGACGTACAGTCTAGATGTCAACGATTATGCGGTGCTCGGGCACTCTCAGCAGAGAAAGTCATTCGCGTAAAAGATGAAAAGTATCTTCGCGCACGTACGAGAAGGCTATCCAATCCACACCTTTGGGTGTCGGGGCCGCAGGTGACTCTGGCTTGCCGCCCTGCTCTTTCATGAACTCGTCGCCACTTGACACGTTGACGCCGATCATCATACCAAGGACTTTCATCATGCGAGGATCACTCATGTACGTGCCCAAGGCGCTAGGGTTCGCCTGAACGGCATTGAGCATCTGCACAAAGTCGGGTTGTGCAAGATAGCCACGGGTTTCGGGGTTCTGCGCCAGCTTGGCCCAAATGTCGGGGCTCGAGAACATGTTCCCGAGGCCACCCATACCGCCGCCACCGGATTCCTGGAACACTCCAACAAAGCAACAAACCGTTGAGAGACATATCCACGAAAAAAAGAGGAACGCGCAATAGAAGGGAGGAGCGGGACCAGGAGAGCGGTGTTTCTCCTTCTTTCTCTCACCCACAACGGACGCCAGCGACATTCTGGCGATGAATAACTGCTTCAAGCAAGCTTGTGTGTGCACGGGAGAACGAACCGCAAGAGCAGTGTTCTGTGCTATCGGACCGTGATTCAAAGGAGGCTCTGAACAAGTGAGGCAAGTCTACAACTACCAGTGGACACTCAAATATGACAGGGACCGCGGATCTTACCTTAGCCTCCTTGGCGTTCTCGACCTCTGAAAGGCCTGCTTTAATCTGCTCGTTGGCAGGATCGAGTTCGACCCCCTTCTTGTAGGCCTCGATACTCTGTTATCAGACGAGGCCCACATCCAAGACTTTCATGCGCAAAAGCTCCCCAGCCATAAAAAAAAAACAGGATGAGGTGGAAGGAAGGTGGTGGCTACCCATACGCACGATTTCACCCGTTCGTGCGTAAACGGCTGCGAAAGTGCCAAGACAAACTTTGGAAGTACCCCTAAACTGATCTACACTTTATGAAAACCATGAAGAAAATAGATCGGGCTGTCACAGCGAGTTCGAGAGGCAGAAAGATCAACCCGATGGAGCACTCCTTTGAAGATAGCACATTTTACACGTTTCAACCTACTGCAGGAAGGTAAGACTGCAGTCGCAATGCATTTTGATCAGCCGTTAGTTGAGCTCTTTAGAGAACTAGCTAGCTCCTCACCTCATCAAAAGAACGAAGGCCAAAGTGGGCTGCTCCTAGGCGAGAGTATCCCTTAGCCCAATCAGGCTTCAGCTCCACAGTCTGCAGCGAAAACAAGCGATGCGATTGATTCACAGATTTTCCTTTCGACTCACTGGTTTTGTCGATGTCGACGACTTCGATCAAATAGCGTGGTTTGGTAACTTTTTAGGAATTGAAGTTGACAAAAATGGGCAGCTAGTATCATATTACAAGTAAAAAATATACAATATCATACGAGCAGTGGGTAGCTGCAAAACGGTGCAAAGTTTAGTAAGGCATTCCACCAGTTGCGTGACTACAAAGTTCAACCTAGTACAGATCGCTACTTTGGAGGGCACCGAGCACCACTGTAGGCGTAGCGCACCTTTTGGGCATCCTCTAGGGCAGGTCCGAAGCGTTTCAGGCTAGCCTGATCCCATAAAATTGCACCATGCACACACACACACGCACACAGATCTCATAAAAAAACTGATCGAAGTTCAAGGTGAACGAGGTGGTAGTCCGGTTGCAGATCACCTGCGCAGCAGAGCGATTACTGTACAGAACATGGTTCGAAGGGTCCAAGTTAACGGCGTCCGTAAAGTGACCTATTGCTTCTTCGAACCGTCCCGCCGAGAAAGCCGCGTTTCCCTTTGCCTGCAGGTCGCGTGAACAGCCACACAATTCCATCCAAAGACACTGAGTATCAACAATTCAACGATAAACACCGATATGTGATAAACACATGCCCTAAGCTTTTCATATTCCCGTTGATAAAGTTGTTCAGACTTGTAATATAAGTGAGAAGCCCACAAGAATCCGAAGGAAAATTATTCGGGCCCAGCGATGCTAAACCGCGCGCATACCTTTGCTTCGTCAGCCATGTTTCGAAGAGGAGCAATTCAAAAGAAATCAACCGTCTCACAAGTGAAATATGTTATTCGCTTCAGACCGTGTCAAATACACTTTGGCCACACCGATCCTTATTTGTAATAAGCGATCTGAATGAAAAGTCCGATTCTTTGCTCCCTTCGCTTGGCAGCGGCACTCCAACGCAAGTCCCAACTAGAACTGTCGCTGTCGTGTGACGACGCGACGACTCTCGCTCTCGTCTGTCGCTCGGCTGTCGCGTGGCGCTGGCGCTGGAGATCTGTACAGTAGAAGTGCAAGTCGCTGTCGCTGTCGCTCGCTGTCGTCACTCGATTAGGATTGACGCTGACGATGACGTTTCGGTTTGCTTGATACTTCTACTTGAGCAGTTGCAGGACGTTGCAGGTAGTTGTATAAATAAGTCAGACCGAGAGCGAGATCGAGGGATCGGATCTCATCACGATCATCTCAACTTCTCAAGAAGAATGGAAAATTGGAGATGGTTCTAGAAGAAGCGAGAAGCAGAAGGTGAAGCTGAAGGTTGTTCCAGACTCCAGTATCTGCAGATACTGTAGAGACTTCCAGCCTTCCGTTCGCTTGACGGTTGAGTCTAGAGCTCTACTGTCTCAGTGTGTCACACCTGTTGCTGTGTCACAGTAGTGAGTAGTCGAAGTTGTCTCCGTGTCGCGTGTGAAAACTGTGAATAAAGTGTTTCTTTCGTCACTGCCATAAGATAACCATTGCGTCTCAGAACTAGAGTCTTCCAGAAGCATCGAAAATCGAATCGTTCCCTCGCCTGTCGATTTTCGCGACAGGAAAACTCGAGGGTTGTCCGTTGACGACTTCCCATTCGCCATTGGTATATCCTACAAACGCTCATATGAAATTATGACGGAAAATCGGCCCTTTTTTTGGCAACGGAGACGATAAATCGGGGAACGGTTTAGAAATGATCCACGATGGAAAATCGAAAATCTCAGTCGTTCGATTTTTTCGATTTTCCCGTTTTGGTTTTGTTCGCTGTGTAAGCGTTCATTCCTTTTTCTCAAAACTTACGGGGGCAATCGCACAGCCTGTTTGACCGGTGTATATTACATAAAAACCATGATGCTAAGCATGCGCATACATTGAATAGTGATCCTGAGACGGTTAGTACCAAGTAGGTGTGATGAAAGGACTAATATATATATACAACGTTGTATATATATTAGTAGCAGTGGAAGCCTGTGTCTAAGTAGTCGCTCGTCGCGACTAATCGCGGACAACCCGAAATGCGACTAATCGCGCGACTAATCGTGGCTCGGCGGAGCCCCACAGTGTTAAGGATTTAGTCGCGACCGATGAGTTATCGCGGCATCGGAGGTTCGTGACGGGAAAGCTAAAATATATACTGCTGTAATATATTATAAGCTTTCACAGAGAAGAAAGCTGAAGCCGTGAGCTCAGGGTTTCAGATACATACTCAAGTGAATATTAGAATACAGATAGTGTTTTAATATTCCTAGCGGTTGGTGATGCTGCAGCAAGTGACACAGCAGAGAGTCACAGCACAGTGAGGGGTGACAGCAGAAGGGGGGCAACAGTCACCCTTATACAGGGGGTGAAAGTTGCATCCCCCGTGACACCACCTCACCCCGTAGGTGTGAGGTGACCAAATGCAAGTGTTACGCGGGCCTGCAAGACTGTTCGGATCTAAGGGGCCTTTTTCAACCCGACTAGAATGGCCCTGCCGGCGTCATCTTAGAATCTAGCAGGCACATCACACGATCGGACAATTTCTAGGGTTGTTCATTCTTTTGCTCATTTTTTCTTTTCTTTTTAACCGATACCTCTGCGGTGCCACGACCCAACGAGGCCTGGCACGACCAGAGCGGGCGTGGCAATGGACGTTAGGTAAAAAACGCGGTGTGGATCCTCCCCGCACATGATGGCGAAAGCAGAAAGGAGAATGGACGCGATGGGTGCAGCAGCACCACCACACGCCACCACCAGACAGCGGCCAAGAGGCGCGCAAGGTGGAGGGCAAAGCTGAGGATGCCGCGGGGCGAGCTCGTAGAAGTCAAAGCTCTGGTTGACGATGGCGAAAGCGATGGACTTGAGTTTGGCGTTTGGTGCATGAGCACCACCAGACACCACCACACTATATCCAGTTGTAGAATCTCGTCGATATACCCGAACAGTCCCTAGGGCAGCCTGAACAGCGGCCATGCGCGCACGTTGTCGCTCAGTGGACATAGTCCCACTGCAGACTGCAGAATTCTGCGAAGGCAAGATAGGGTTCCAAGTGAAAAACAACAACTTCTCGTAAAATTGACAATTTCCAGCGATGGAAAAGTCAAATTAGGGTGAATTTTGACGAGGAAGACGCCGGTGACGTCAAAAAAGTCGTGCGGTAAGCCGATATTCCGGCAGAAGCGGTGCTGCTGTCCAGGAAGGCGAAGGCTTAGAAGATGATGTCGTCGTAGTCGTAGATGGAGGTGTCGCGAGGCCAACAGTGGCGAGATACGTCACGCCGAAATGTCGACCCGCTGGCGCACACCGGCGGTAGCAGAAGGGCGCTCGCTGGAGATGCAAGCTGCAGACTGCAAAATTATGTGAAGAGAAGATAGGGTGCGAAGGCGAAACCGTAACTTTCCGTAAAATTGATAACTTCCAGTGATGGGGAAGTCAAATTGAGGTGATTTTTGACAAGGAACACGCTGGTGACGTCAAAAATACCGTGCGGTAAGCCAATATCCGTGCAGAAGGGGTGCTGCTGTTCAGAGAGGCACAACCGCGAATAGATTGTAGTCGGTCTCGTAGCTGGAGATGCTAATGAAGCCGAAAGTGGCGTGATACGGCACGCCCAGATGATTCCCGTAGCCGTAATCTTACGGTAACAGCGGGGCGTTGCTGGAGATGCAAACAAGGGTTCGCTGGAGATGCGGTCGCCGGAGACGCGACGTCGCTGGAGATGCGATGACGAGAGTAAGGACCGAAAAAAAAGAGACCACCGCTTCAAGTGGTGCAGCCCAAACCTGACGGGAAAGCTAAAATATATACTGCTGTAATATATTATAAGCTTTCACAGAGAAGAAAGCTGAAGCCGTGAGCTCAGATACATACTCAAGTGAATATTAGAATACAGATAGTGTTTTAATATTCCTAGCGGTTGGTGATGCTGCAGCAAGTGACACAGCAGAGAGTCACAGCACAGTGAGGGGTGACAGCAGAAGGGGGGCAACAGTCACCCTTATACAAGGGGTGAAAGTTGCATCCCCCGTGAGTTCGGAGCGTCACATAACACGAATACCACAGCCGAACGAAGTGAAAGTCATGGGGACAGAGACCTTGACCCCCCACACTGGGGGGTGCCTCTGTCCTCTCTGTCGCCCCTCAATCTGAGGTTCCAAGTCAGCCTGTCAGGGTTATGACCGATGACACATGTGTCATACATGTCATACATGCCATACGTGTCATACCTATCAGACATGTCATACCATGTCATGTCATGTCATGTCATGTCGAGTCATGTCATATATTATAATGACAGACAATCGTCAGTAAGGTCGACTATGACATGTACAGTCATATCATCTGTCATTTACTCAAGGTGAGACTTGAGTGACACCTGTCATCGAGAGGTCCGTATTCTGGACTCGAGATGGCAAAGCAAGATGGTGTCTTGAAGAACCGAATGGTTCGGAGAAAACTCATCTTCGCTTTAACCCCTAAACAGCGGAAACTATTTTGACGTTTCATCATAGCGTTTACGTTTTTGCCCGCCATATTTGCTACACCCATCGACAGCTAGCGAGCTTTGCATGTGCTTCGATCAACGTGAAGACCACAAGCTCGAGCTACTATCATACCGAATGCGGTAAATACGGCTCGAGATATCAAAGGTGAAACATGTCGAACCGTATGAACGGCTTTGGGTCATTATTGACCCAGACCGTTGTTTAGGGGTTAAGCATGTTCTGAACAAGCATGTGAGTATCATATGGCTTATTCGTTCAGCCGATACTGATTGTTCAACCAATGCCTACCCTAACGCCGACATGCAAACATTCCTAAGGGGGGTCACCTCGCCAGGTTCACATCCCCATGACGCGGAGAGTGGTCGGGGAGCTCGGTCGTCTCGGGGTGTGGCAAAAGCGTGGCGGCTGGAGAGGCGTCGTCGTCCTCTCTCAAGGACGCGGGAGGGTGGTGTCGTCGGTGAGCGGTCGGCCCATCGGCTCGGGGAGTGGCGAAGGCGAGGCGGGCAGCGGGGAGTCGTGGCCGAGCCTGGAGATAGCACGCACTTATATGCCGTTAGCATGCCGACGGCGTCCTAAAGGGACCCTAACGCCGACATGCAAACATTCCTAAGGGGGGGGTCACCTGCCAGGTTCACATCCCCATGACGCGGAGAGTGGTCGGGGAGCTCGGTCGTCTCGGGGTGTGGCAAAAGCGTGGCGGTCGAGAGGCGTCGTCGTCCTCTCTCAAGGACGCGGGAGGTGGTGTCGTCGGTGAGGTCGCCCATCGGCTCGGGGAGTGGCGAAGGCGAGGCGGGCAGCTGGGGAGTCGTGGCCGAGCCCCGAGATAGCACGCACTTATTATGCCGTTAGCATGCCGACGGCGTCCTAAAGGGACCCTAACGCCGACATGCAAACATTCCTAGGGGGACACCTCGCCAGGTTCACATCCCCATGACGCGGAGAGTGGTCGGGGAGCTCGGTCGTCTCGGGATGTGCGCGGGTAGGCTCATGATCACTGCCTTCGTCTTGGGCGTAACTCCAATTTGCCGGTGCCCCTTGGAAGCCCGTGGACATACAATGATCAACCCAATCAAAGAGGTCGTAGAAAGCGTGGACCATCGCAGCCAACGTCATGACCCCGTCCGTTGCCTCACATCGAAAAACCTTGCCCGCGAACCGCACCTCTAGTAACCGATCCGCGCAAAAGGTTGTATAGGAGGGCTCAGGCATCTGGTCCACCAAGTCACCAACAAGTATCGATGCCCAAGGGTCATGGTAGGCTTTGCGATATTCCACGGTACATCCTCGCACAAGATTGCGAAGTCGATTGTCATACTGCTCGTCGTCGCCCTCTCTCAAAGACGCGGGAGGAGTGGTACGGTCGGTGCTGGAGTCGGAGTCGTCCTCTCTCAAGGACGCGGGAGGGGTGGTGTCGTCGGTGAGGTCGCCCATCGGCTCGGGGAGTGGCGAAGGCGAGGCGGGCAGCGGGGAGTCGTGGCCGAGCCTGGAGATAGCACGCACTTATTATGCCGTTAGCATGCCGACGGCGTCCTAAAGGGACCCTAACGCCGACATGCAAACATTCCTAAGGGGGGGGGGTCCACCTCGCCAGGTTCACATCCCCATGACGCGGAGAGTGGTCGGGGAGCTCGGTCGTCTCGGGATGTGCGCGGGTAGGCTCATGATCACTGCCTTCGTCTTGGGCGTAACTCCAATTTGCCGGTGCCCCTTGGAAGCCCGTGGACATACAATGATCAACCCAATCAAAGAGGTCGTAGAAAACGTGGACCATCGCAGCCAACGTCATGACCCCGTCCGTTGCCTCACATCGAAAAACCTTGCCCGCGAACCGCACCTCTAGTAACCGATCCACGCAAAAGGTTGTATAGGAGGGCTCGGGCATCTGGTCCACCAAGTCACCAACAAGTATCGATGCCCAAGGGTCATGGTAGGCTTTGCGATATTCCACGGTACATCCTCGCACAAGATTGCGAAGTCGATTGTCATACTGCTCGTCGCCGCCCTCTCTCAAAGACGCGGGAGGAGTGGTACCGTCGGTGCTGGAGTCGGAGTCGTCCTCTCTCAAGGACGGGGGAGGGGTGGTGTCGTCGGTGAGGTCGCCCATCGGCTCGGGGAGTGGCGAAGGCGATGCGGGCAGCGGGGAGTCGTGGCCGAGCCTGGAGATAGCACGCACTTATTATGCCGTTGGTATGCTACGGGCATGCTAACAATGTACTAACGCCCGGCGATAACATCACGAGTAGGGACGCACCTCGCCAATTTGGCATCGTTAGCTCATGAAGAGGTCGGCGACCTGGGGCTCGGCATCGACCTCCATCATGGATGAAGAGTCAGATTCGCCCTCTCTCAAGGACGCGGGAGGGGGGATGGGTGGTGTGGTCGTTGGGGTCGCCCATCGGCTCGGGGAGTGGCGAAGGCGAGGCGGGCAGCGGGGAGTCGTGGTCGAGCCTGGAGATAGCACGCACTTATTATGCCGTTAGCATGCTAACGGTATATCAAAGGAACCCTAGCGCCGACATGCAAACATTCCAATGCAAGGGGGGGGAAGGGGGGCTCACCTCGCCAGGTTGCTGGCATCGATGGAGGCGGCGACAATGTGCATGATTTTCGCGGCAATGGACACGAGACAATCTGCCACTTCACGTTCCCGTACTTGTATGGAAAATGCGTGGCCCCCGTACATTACCTTGCCTGGTTCTTCAACCAAAATGGACGGGATTGGCAACCATGTCGGGTAGCGCCGTTGGGTGGTTAGCATTTCTAGTGCGCAAGCATGAAACTCGTGGGGAGTCATGCAAGTCGGTTCGTCCTTGGCATGACAACAGGTGTAAATGTGAACCATGCCGACGTGTCTGTACTCCCGCACTTTCAACAGGCCAGCGGTTACTTCACAAAGAGCACGCTGCATCTCGAGTGACGGGCACCTGCCAAGTTCGAAAGCGGCGGGTTAAAATACTTTCAACAGGTCGTATAACAACAAGCGAGCCCTTAAATAGGCCTTCAATATTCCCGAGCACTATATACGGCATCCTACAAACCATGTAGTACGACTTTTTGAAACATGCATGCCGTGGTTGCCTGTCCGCGACCCGTACATCTCGAAAGGAATGCTAAAACTATAGGGTAAAGCACTCACCTTGGATCATATACACACGCCACCGTGCGTGGTTTCCGCCCATTGGCTGACTCGAAGCTCCTTCGTGGGCTTCTCGAAAAGGTGACCCAACCGGAAACCCTCCGGACGACCAACAGTCTCGCAGGCAACAAGTGCCGTTGCCGGCCTACTTGGGCGGGAGGTGGTACCATTCACCAAACTTGGATGTGGTGTCGAGGGTACTGGGTGAGGAGCTGGGTTACGCATGGCCTGAAATATGATACGCAATTCATGGAACCTTGAAACGTCACTCTGCAATACGATACGCAATTCATGGGGGCTACATCCTAAGAACTGTAAGGCTAAATGCCTAAGGTGAGGGTTTAAAGTGGACTCAGTCCCCCCCAATATCCTAAAAACACCATGAGGGACGCCTCACATCGGTGTAAGAAAACTGGTACCAGCAGCAGCAACAACAACAAAGACATCAAAGACATATACAAAGGTATGCCCGTTGTGAGGTCACAACTCTCTTAAGAGGGGAGATCTGTCAGGGTTATGACCGATGACACATGTGTCATACATGTCATACGTGTCATACCTGTCAGACATGTCATACCATGTCATGTCATGTCATGTCATGCCATGTCGAGTCATGTCATATATTATAATGACAGACAGTCGTCAGTACGGTCGACTATGACATGTAGTGTACAGTCATATCATCTGTCATTTACTCAAGGTGAGACTTGAGTGACACCTGTCATCGAGAGGTCAGTATTCTGGACTCGAGATGGCAAAGCAAGATGGTGTCTTGAAGAACCGAATGGTTCGGAGAAAACTCATCTTCGCTTTAAGCATGTTCTGAACAAGCATGTGAGTATCATATGGCTTATTCGTTCAGCCGATACTGATTGTTCAACCAATGCCTTGGGTTCACAACCCGATTGCGGTGGCATCTATGAGATGCAGGGCATTGCGTATAATGAGGTAGCATTGAGCTACAGCAGTCACTTTGGACGAAGCGCTGCACTCATCACCCGCACTTACGCTGCGTGAGTTGTTATCGTTCAATAACATCCTCGCTTGTATCATATCTATTCGCTTACTAGCGAAGCCCTATCACAGCCTGCTTGCCGTGAGCTGAGACAATAAAGCAATGTCTCACTTTTATTATCTCATCTTAGTTCGAGTGTGTGCTCTAGCCTGCTGTGACACTGTCCAGCTTCCGTGATTTCAGCAGACAAATAAATATATATATCACTACCCGCATATATATATATTTCACCGTCTCCGTGAGGTTATCGGGCCTTTACCACCGGTCCGTGTCCGCTCGCTAGCCCCCACCTTTTTCTTTGATCCCGCGGCATTCGCGGCATTCCGCAGCGCATCGCTGAACGTATCTGATTGAGCCCATCGCTCTTTATAACATCTGACCTCCTCGTGCCCCATCGGCACGACACATCTGACAAGGAGCCCATCGCCCCTTGGTTTCGTCCGGCTGCGCGTACATTTCGCGTTTCATCAACATTTCGGACTACGTCATTCCAGCAATGTCAGCCGACCGCCCTTCGCTCGGCGCCCGCCTTCGTGCATCCCGGGGTGCTGGGGGGACTTCCCCTGGCACTACTCCGCCTGATATTCCCGCTAGGGACAGTCAGTCGGACCCCATTATAAGGATGTCCTCACTACGTCGGCGTTCTACGCCTGCGTCTCGGGCAGCCACATCCGCGGAGTCCCACGCTGACGCCTCTGTGTGGGTCTCCACCCCCGTTCGTGCCTCCCAACGTGCGGAGTTCGCCGACAAATTGGAGTACGCCTTCGCCTACGGCGAGGAGTTGGCTAAGCTCTTGCGGGGACATGGCTTCAAGTCCACCGTCGGGCTCACTCTTCTGGAAGGACCCGAGGCTGAGTCGGACTTTACCGTTCTGCTCGCCAACATGTCCCGCGTCTTCGGCCCCATCGCCCGTGACGAATTCACCAAGCTCCTCGACCTCGACTTCGAGTACGACGAGTATCACCTAACCCTGAACGAGCTCCTCTACGTCGTTCTCCCCACGATCCTTCGCGGCACTGCCCTCTCCCTGTACGAAGAGTCCGCTCGAGTACACCCCCACGATGGGCGCTGCGCCTTGCAGCGTCTTCGGTACCACGTGGAAGGGATTGGCGACCCTGATGCACATCGCTTCTGGGTTCGACTTCGTGCTGTTGTCATCGACGAGACCGCCGACCCCGCACCGCAGCTGGCTGTTTTCCGCACACTGGCGGACAAGCACCGCAAGCTGCACCCTGGCTATGGTGACCGCGACATGGTGGCGGACCTCCACACCGTCCTCCGCTCTTCCGCGGCCGGCTCCCCGTACGTCACCCCCGCTGTACCTGGTGGTGATCCGCGACATCAACGACGGGCGGCCTTTCACCTTCGCCTCCCTCGCCCTTCGCCTCGGTAAGCTATTCCGGGATGAGGCCCCCTTGGCCCGTCCCACCGTGCCGACCCCTCCGACATCTGGTGGTGGCGGGCGAGGTGGTGGCGGCAAACCGCCTGCCGTTGCGGCCATGGCCTTTGGCAAGCGGCGGTTCGCCCCACCCGTTGGTGAGTGGAAGTGGCAGGAGGCTGGCGGCCGTTATCTCGTGTGGGAGGGCACGGGCATGCCGTGCATTACCTGCTTCCGTCTCTGGGGTGTCACCACGGGACACATGGACAGCGACGGCATTTGCATTTACTCCTCAGGACCTGTGAACCACTTTGGTGAGGCCACCTCACGAAAGTGGTGCACGAAAGTGGAAAACCACTTCTGTGAATCACCAAACCAGGTTTCGTGATTCACCAAAGGGTGCGGATCTTCACCAAAGTGATCTCGGTCGATGCGAATACTAAAGTCGCGGATCGATGGAAAGATCTCGACGAGGCGCATCTTTTTGTCAAGAAATCGAGTATTCGCATCGACCGAGTACACTTTGGTGAGCCAAAAACCCTTAATTCCACTTTCGTGAGTACCTTTCGTAGGGGGGGTATCCCTTAGGGCTTCTAGGGTCGAAGGGGGTAGAGAACCGATTTTCACTCTCAAGAGTGCTTCGAACCGCAAGATTCACAGTTTAGAGTTTTCAATCTGGCGGTGAAAGCAGAATTTTGCCTGGGGTATAAATCTTATAATTCAACGTTACGATTTTGAAGATCTCTGGAAAGATAGCTTCCAGGTCATTATAGCACCTGGACATTATGACCAATAACCAAATGCCCTGTGGGAATTCTATTTTTTCAGCCAATAATCTGGCCGCGATGTAGCGAATATCCAAAAGGGTTACATTCACTAAAATGCGAAAATGCGAAAATGTGCACCAATGTTTGTGCTGCGATGGCTTTGACCTGGCAGGCGAATTCGGAGATCGTGATTATAACTTTAAAACATACGAAGTGGGGGGGGGGTGTCGCGATGACAACGAGCATCGCATGACTGCGTCGGCTTTTACAGAATCGTGTCCGTTTTTGCAAAATCTGTCCGTTTTTTGCAGTTCTTAAAGGTAACTCCTCGAAAAATTAACCAAATCAAGCGATGGAGAAGTCAAATTGGGCCAGTTTTTGACGAGGAACACGGTGGTCACGTCAAAAATGCCGTAAGGTAAGGCAGTTTTCCGGCAGCAGAGGCGCTGCTGGCCAGAGCGTTGAAGGACGCCAAAGGAAGTAGCCGGCCAGGGTGAAGGAACAAGAGGGAAAGAAGGAAGTTTGGCCGAAGGAAATCGCGGAGAACCAATCTCGTTGACGGTAGGCAGCCCACGATGTGAAATAAGGAAATCGGGTTGAGGTTAATGCGCTCAAACCGGAAGGCAAGTAGCCGGCCATGGTGAAGGAACAAGAGGGAAAGAAGGAAGTTTGGCCGAAGGAAATCGTGGAAACCAATCTCGTTGACGGTAGCAACACACGAAGTTGGACAGGGAAGTTGGGATGAGGCAGTTGCACTCAAACCGATGTAAGTCCGAAGGAAGTAAGAGGGAAAGAGGGAATTTTGTAGAATTGACGTGAAGCCAAAGCGAGTTGATGCCTACCAAAACACCACTTATCGTGAAGTGGGTCGATAACCTGACAGAAAGGGTGATATGAGG
>LGRX02016956.1:0-43951 GCA_001247695.2 Cymbomonas tetramitiformis | reverse complement strand
AAGCCCGGCGCCCGCAGAGCTTCCACCAGTCGCCCTGTCGATGCCATTAAGCCAGGCGCCCGCAGAGCTTCCACCAGTCGCCCTGTTGATGCCATCAAGCCAGGCGCCCGCAGAGCTTCCACCAGCCGCCCTGTCGATGCCATTAAGGCATATGGCTGCGGCATGAGGGTCCGGGATCCCGCGGTTACGTTGCTGATGCGCTGATGGGGCGGCTCCCCGGCGATGTGCGACATGATGATGATAGTATGAAGGGCAAGGCGCACGGCACAGGCAACTACGCAAGCTGAACGCGTGGCGGGACTGCGCCACCTCGCAAGCTGAACGCGTGGCGGGACTGCGCCACCTCGCAAGCTGAACGCGTGGCGGAACTGCGCCACCTCGCAAGCTGAACGCGTGGCGGGACTGCGCCACCTCGCAAGCTGATGACGTGGCGGGACTGCGCCACTTCGCAAGCTGATGGCGTGGCCGAACTGCACAACCTTGCAAGCTGATGACGTGGCAGGATGCGTGAATGCACCAAGCGGCGCAGCATTGGCAAGAGGTGTCGCATGCTGACGGCCGACCACAAGGCAGCTAATGAAAGTCAAGATGGTCAACGAGGCAGAGGTGCACGAACCTACCCGATGGTCCAAAGAAGGCTGGTCACGGGATAGATCATTCAGAGCGCACAAGGTGGGCCTAAGAGCAGCGCACCGCTCCGAAGTCCGATCATAGGGTAGCTGATGAACGCCCAGAACGTGGGAGGGATGACCCGTAAGGGCACCAGGTCGAAGAGCACGATGGCGGTAAAGTAGGCTGGGGTGTTGTACAGGCCGGAGGCGCGCTCGCTCAGAAACAGCAGCCGCTCCTCTCGCCACATCGGCAGCGAGCTCAGGCTCAGCAGTGCCATGAACAGCAGCATGAATGCCAGGCTCCCCAGCCGGTTCTGCATGCCCGCTGCGCACTCCCTTGCCCCTCCCCATCACACCTCGCATGAATGGCGGGCTTCTCAGCTGGTCCCCGCAACCCCCTTGCAGACTCCCTTCCCCCCTCCACCTGCTCGGCAAGCACCTACTCGGTGCCGCACCCTCCACAGGCCCCAGGATTGCTTTGCAAGAGGCTGCAGCCCTTGCCACTTACCCCGGTGCTCCTCCCCGAGGGCAATCATGTCGCCTCCATCATACGGAGGCGTCACCCCGTTTATTAGCTTGATTTGGCGCATTCCCATCTTAGCGTTTTAAGATGTTCGACCAATGGCATTGCGCTGTGCAGTTCACGTTAAGATGTGCTAAGATGGAGTTTAGATGGCGGGGAATCTTCTACTCCGAGAGCAATAGTAGAAGATTCGCATATTTTTGCCCATCGGAACAGTTTAGATGGATCCCATCTTAACTTATATAAATAAATACTGCAATCGCGATGCAATGAACAACACTATTCGTCGATTACCAGTCGACGGAATCCTTAGTCATCGTCTTCAAGAATGGTGCTGAAATTTATATGATTTTAAGATGTAGTTAAGATGGAGACCATTCTGATCTCCCTTCGCGTTTAAGAGGTTGATCCAGTGAAGATGGGAATGCACCATATAAAGCTAATAAACGGGGTCAGGGAGGCTCACTGGTACTTGACCCCTTTTTTGCTTTCGTGGCAGCCATTTACTTCTGCTCTGCCCAGCGCGGCCCTGTGAGCACCCTAGAGAGGCGCTGCTCTGCCCAGCGCGGCCCTATGAGCACCCTAGAGAGGCGCTGCTCTGCCCAGCGCGGCCCGCTCAGAGTGCGAATGGAGGATGAGTAAAATTGCGCTGGCTGCAGTGCTTTCTGTGGGCCGACGACCAACAAAAAGAGGCACTCGGAGCACAAAGTAGGGGTGAGGACCCCATCAGGGCGGTGTGTGCGCGGCAAATACCAGTGTCGGTGCCTGATTGGTAGAAGAGGGCGCCGAGGATGATAGCAGTCGCGAGCATGACGCCATACTGCAGCAGCACAAGGAAGGGGTGGCGGACGAGCTTGAGCAGCTGGCGCCCACTGAGAGCGTAGAGCTGGAAGCCAAAGCCCGCCTGCACACGCAGCTTGGAGGCCTCCAGCGGCGACAAGACCTCCAGCGCGCAGAACATTGTGTCCTCCTCCAGCGCCAGCTGGCACCAGCCCCACACCATTTCGCCATCCCTCCTGCTCAGCCTTGCATACGGGACAACGGGAAGCAAGGGACATGCATCGAATGTGGGGAGCCCGCGCGCAGCGGAGGATGCCTGAGAGGTGAGGCAGCTGCCCACGAGTTGGGCAACATGTGGCAGATAAGGGGAGTGTGGGAATGCGGCAGGGTGTGCCTGAGATGTGTGGTAGCTGTTCACGAGGCCGGTGACACTGTCCTGGGAGGATTTTATGACAGTATCCAGCATGTAGTCGGCGATGTGGATGGCGCTGCGACCATCGCTGGCCGGGGGAACCTCGTAGCCGAGGTCCCGGAAATAGCTCTCCATGCCACGCGTCAGGCCCTCGTAGACCATCTCGCCGCGGCCCGACAGCAGCAGCACTCGCTCCATCATCAGAAACATGTCGAGCCGCGGCTGCCTCCCCCCCATCACCTCTCAAAATTCTCATCGAGCCGCCCCTGCTTTGTCCCAAAACCCCTATATACAGCACGCCTCATCACACCAGGGCAAAATCCGTGCCAGGCAGGGGGCACCTGGTGGATGGTGGTGACCACATTTACCCCGCTCCTCGCCAGATCTGCAAGGAGCCTCACTACCTGTCGTCCAAGCCCCCCCTCCTGCCTTCACTGCCTGTGGGTATACCGCCCGTGCTGATCATTAAGTCGGTGGCCGGGGTGGTATGAGCTGGGCGATGCCTTACAGGCATTTGGCAGTTTCACACAGAACAGGTGCAGGGATTAAGTCGGTGGCCGGGGTGGTATGAGCTGGGCGGTGCCTTACAGGCGTTTGGCAGTTTCACACAGGACAGTTGCAGGGATTTGCACAGCGCTTAGCAAGCCTTGCGGTGGCTTGGCCAGCGCCATGGGTGCCTAGAGGTTGGGGCCTCGGCAGTGCCGAGGCTGCGCAGGAGGCATTAGGAGTGGTCAGACCCGAGCGGCGCCAAGGTCTTGAGGTACCTTAGAGGCATTCGGGCTGTCGAGGCCGGTGGTTGGCTCGTCCAGCAGCAGAATGCTCGGGCTCTCGATAAGCTCCGCCCCGATGCTGACGCGCCGCTTCTCTCCCCCGGAGAGCCCGCGGATGAAGTCATCTCCGATGATGCTGGACGCCACCTTGCTGAGGCCGAGGAGGCCGATCATCTGACTCACGCAGGCGTGCTGCACGCGCTTCCATTCCCCGGAGGCAATCTGCTGCCGCGACCGACTTCCGGACAGCCGCAGGCTCGCGTTGAACATCAAGTACTCCCTGTGTCGCGCGCCTTCACCGGTATCAGCCACACTATCTAGCTCCGATATGCGCCCAGAGGTGTTCGGAGGAGTGCCTAAAGAAGAGCGGCTGAGGCGCATACGCAGGAGGTGCATTACGTGACCAGCGCGTGGCCCAATGTTGAACTTTGACGAGAGAGCAAAAGAGGTGGACGGGAGGGCAGGCAGTCGAACGCACTTGGGTTCAACACGAACAGGCGGCACAGACAGGTAACGCACAGGTGCGCCGAGAGGGGCTTGAGTCGCTCAACGGTAGCATGAAAAAATTATTGGGTAAGCAAATCCGCCGGTTCTGAATGAGTGTTTTCCGCTGAGCTGTTCCTCTGACATCACACCTACTTCTCGCGATCCGCAGAGGCGACCGAGCATTCGGAAATGAAGCGTGCCGAAGGAACCGCTGCAAAAGTACCAGGCACAATGGATTGACAGTGATAGATTCTCTGTTGATGTGGGCTTAGATGCTGCGACTGCGAAGCAATGAGGCACAAGCAAGGGAAACGAGGAGGGTCGAACCTGACAGTGGAAGTGCCGGGTAAGACAACCTCCTGCAACACGTAGCCGATCACCTGGCGGCGGGTGTTGGGGGAAGAGACTCGCCCGTCGAGGCAGACCTCCCCGAACAGGTCTCCCTCCACCCGCCGCCCAGCCAATAAGTCGAGCAGCGTGCTTTTGCCGGCACCCGAGGGCCCCATTATGGCCATCAGCCCATTCACCCCGGCAGAGCCGGCACGCCCCCGGCTATGCCCTCCCGCTTCCAGACCCGTCACGTGCGCTGCAGCGCTCGCATCCTCGCTCGCCCCAGCCACCCCAGACACATCGTGCAGGATGAACTTGAACGTGCCCTGGAATGTGCGGATCTTTAACGCCACGCCTCGCCAGCTCAGCGTCACAGACGCCTTTGCCTCCCTCCACTCCCTGAAGCTCGTCTGTGAATTATCGACACCCTCCCCACCTTAGCGACAGGCTGCGCATAGAGCAGGCACTGTGGTAAACCTGCAGAGAGTGCGCTTTAATGAAGCACTCGGATGGAACGGGAGGCTAGAGGCACATAGGAACCCACCAGACGATATAGAAAGAGGGCTAGAAGCGTCGAGAGGCCCTCAAACAAGAGGAGAACTATAGGCAGTTGAAGGCCTTTAACCCCGTTTCTATCGGGTGCATATCAAACTTGCCCTAAAACCTAATTGAGACTCCCCGGTCCTCTTTCGTGGAGTGCTGCGGACGTATCTCGGAGGTGGCACGGCACACTGCATCACTAGGACTGACTTTCTGAAGATTTTCTGGCCACAACGAGATGGTAAAGTTTGCCATGGTTGATGCTCACAGCCTTCAACGAGAGCTGAAGAGTTCTCAACTTCTTGCATCTTGCCGGATCCCCAGCACCCTGAGCATGCCATATTGGCAAGGAGAGCGAAAGGAAAATACTGAGGCACAAGGGTGGACCTGGTCCTGCTCATGAGCTGGACCTCTCGGGGCGCGTGTGGGCGCAGCAGCAGGCGGGCGCACCTCCTGCGGGCTTGTTTCCAAAAGGGGCTCAGAGGTAGAGTCCGCGACGGAGCCCGCAGGCTTGGTGTCCCCTGATAGGACCCCTTAACCACGTCACAAGCGGGCGGCCACGATGTAGTGTTAGATGCAGGAAAGGTTTCACTGACCAGCACGGACTACTGGGTTTGGCGTAGGATATCCCCTGCTGTGCTGGGATTGCAGATAATGGGACGGTGCAACTATGCTCAAAGCGCTGCAAGGGAGAAAGAAGCACGAGGAACGACAGGCAACCGATGTCTAAGGTGCACAAGGCTTTATCTTCGTGCGGTTTGTTTCTAAGCATCGTAGAGATAGATTGCTACACCAAACCCTACAAGAAAGGGCCATCGTAGAGATAGATTGCTACACCAAACCCTACAAGTAAGGGCCATCGTTCCCCCTGCCTTCTAGAGCTGCGCCGACAGACTGACTCGCCACTTGGCGTAACTGTGGCGCACTCGTCTCCCAGTGCGGAAGATGCGGGAGTTGGGCGTCGCACTTGTACCTGATTCCACAAAGATGAAGTTGCCCTTCAAGTACAATGCCACGGCGCCGGCAAGACCGACCAGAACAAGGGCGCAGCCACCCATAGTGGCGAAGGCCCACAAAGGCTGGCTTCCCGAGCTGGTATCTTCCGGCGGTTCCGGGGTTTGAGTTTGGTTATACAGGCAGTTCCCAACCTCGCACACCATACCCACCCCGACGGTGGAGGAACCTTCTTGGGAGAACCAGCAGAAGAAGTGACCCGTGGCATTGGGCTTCGCGAGGCACATCAGTTTCAGATTGTCCGCGACGGGGGTCACCATCTCGTTGCAGTGGTGCTGCCACCAGTTCAGGACCTTCCCTGTGCTGCTGCTGTCTGGAGAGGGACCGCAGGAGTCCGACGTCCAGCCGGGACACTTCGTGACATACGGAGGGGGGCAGTAAACGGTTCCGGTATCCGAACAGCGCATCGTGTAGCACAAGTCGTCGGTGGTCCACGGGCAGGCGTTAGGGTAGGGGCTCGGGCATTTTCCTACGAGACCCGCGCCATATTTCACTCAGGTGAAAACGACTGTAGGGTTTCGAAGGCGATGGAGATCTCTAAGATAGAACACGTTCAGGCGCATCAAGCAGCTCGTTAGAAAAGGACCTGGCAGACTGATGCGGGGTAGAGGGAGCTCTCACCGCAATCGTCTTGCACCCACTGACACCCTTTCCAAGTGCCTTCCCACACCTCGGGGTACGCCGTCTTGTAGTGCGTTTTAGGCAACTTCGCTTGAGAAGGGATCCCGGCGTAACTGACGATTTTGGTCACGAGCTTCTTCAGGCAATCTGGACTATCTTGTGGGTAGTCCGGATCGTACGTCACTGACACATGGTAGTTTGCCATGGGAAGCTGGGAGCAGACGAGGTTAGTGGAATAAATGTCAGTCGGCAGCCCGCACGTGCACCGGTACAGTTTCCCTTCAGTTTGATTCAGCTCGAGCAAGGTGGGAAGCAAGGTGTTGCTGGAGCAGTCTATGGCCTCGCTTCCGTTCCTCGTCGGGCAAGAATTCACCGACGCGCACACTGCGAGCATAAAGGCGACTTGTTAGAGAAGAGCTGAGTGGACGACGCGCCCCGCAAGCAATAGCAGTGTCTATTTTTCACGTTGTGATGGCACAAGCCTCTGCAAGCTGCAGTCGCTAAACAAGCAGCACTCGACAAAGGTTTCAAGCTGGAGAGCAGATATCTCTGAGCAAGTAGCACTCTAGATAATCACTTCACAACGATGAAATACATTTGCAATCTGCACCCTTCCACTCCTTAGGACAGTCGCACGTCGCGCAGTTCACGGGGTCCTTAGTGTTTCCGTAGTGCGTATGCAGCGTGCCGTTGTTGTAGCAGTGTGGTTTATCGTTGTCCAATGCGTTATAACACTCTGTGGCAGCAGCCCAAGACCGCTCAATCCAAAGAGGCGTAGCTAGGCAGCAAAGGCGTGGAGTAAACCGCTGATCCTTGGTCTGACCCTCTTCAGGTCGCTGACAGCAGTGCAGTAGCTGAACACGTTTTTAATTTATGCACCCACTGAAAGTGTCAGCACTTGTCACGCACAAATACTACATAATTTGCGTGAAGGGTGCATAGCAACATATTGCGCATATATTCCAAGAATGAATGTGCATACACACACACACCTTCATATAGAGTTTGTGCCACCGCGAATTGGGAGTGCCTTTCCTGGATCGCGATCGCTGTCAGCAAAATCAGCGTGTTCACTGTATGTTTCATTTTCAGTTTTGCTTAGTACGTTTGCAAAGGTGCTGCCTTACACTGGCGTCTCGTAAGAGATGAACTCGCCACTACATCCTACACGAAATCTCGGTTTCCTCGGTTTCGGTGGATTACGACTTCAGACGACGTCAGGAAAATTTCGGTGCCGACCTCTACGGTTTGCAAATGAAATTAGTTGTTTAGGGTTTCATGAACGCAACTTGCTAATAATAGTATTAACATTAACATTGACACTTGATAGTAATAACATCTTATCTTAAAGAACGAAATTTGCGAAAACAAAACTGAGAGTTTTCTGATCTGTGACAGGTGACTGGAAGTATGACAGTCACCGGGAACCGATCTGAAAACTGAGGTTTTCTAATCGGTCGGAGGCCAAGCCGTCTCAGTGACTGAGAAGGCTTCTTGCCGTGTTCTGATTAACTGTGTGGAAGTGTCTCGCTGCGCGTTCCGTAGTGAGAATTTATTCGGTGATTACGTAGCGTAGTTCAGAAATTATCTTTAATTCAGTGCGTAGAATGGAGTGGTACACGGACGCTGAGAAATGCCAGCTCAAGATTGCGGAGTTGGAGGCGCGACCTCAATATGCGGCAGCGATTGTGGCTTTTGGTGACCGCGGAGAGAAGCTTACGCCTGAGCAGGAGAAGCTGATGGTCCAAATGGGTCGTTTTACCAATCGGTTGGCGCAATTGTTGGGGGACGCGACTCAAGCGACTGGAAAGCGTGGGCGCCCTTGGGAAACGCTTGTGGACCTGGAGAACTTTCCAGGGTCTGATCGTGTGGAGCTGACCAGGGCCACGAACGAGAAGGACAAGGACAAAGGGCTGCGCAAGCAGTACGCTGAGGTCCAGCACCACTACGTCGCTCACGTCACCACGGTGGCAGCGGTGAAGGACGTTAAGCAATTGGTGGTGGGTTTGGAGCTGCCTGAGGACGCGATTAGGGGTTTAGGGCCCTTGAGCGTGTGGTGGACCTGGCTGAGAAGGGCAAGGAGCGAGCACGAGCTCGTGCCAAAATGTTGGCGATGGTCAGCGACAAGGGGCCTGAGTTGGGTTGGCCGATGTGCGGGAAGTTGGAGTTACGTTCATACTGTATGTTGACAACGAGGAGGAAGACAAGGCGATGCGAAAAGCCGAGAAGTTTGCTGAAATCTGTATAGGCAGCCCTTACCGGGAGTCCCGGTGCAGGCCCCTATGACAGATTCCTAGGTAGCCAACACTGGACCGTGACTGATCCGTAAGCCCGTGCTGTGACACACCGAGTCGTGTCACATGTAGTTAGACTCGAGACCGTTCCTCGGAATTCGCGGCCGGGAATTTCAGATTCATGGCCGCGAATCCTGACTCCGTGACCGTTCCGGGTATATCTAGCTTAGGGTTTATTTCTTATGAGGGTTTATCTATATTGGTTCACTGATTGTCTGATATCCTGAACCGGGATATTCCAGTAGGTCGTGGACCCATTCCACGCTATTTTTCCACAGCTAATTTGGCCATGATTGGCTAAAACAGCCGCTTTGATTGAGGGGTGGTGCGCGACGGCGCGTTTGGGTACGCACGGGAAATTTGAGATGAGCGGTTTGCGGTGAGCGTCTTGAGCCGCAGGTATGGGAATAATAATAATAATAATAAAACATTTACGCTAGCAAAGGGGACAAAGTCCTGAGAGTGCGGCATCCCCGCAAAGCAGGCTAGTGAAAACACCAGGGGCTACTCCCTCTGCTATAGCGCGCCCACAAAGGGGCTCAACCCACTTTTCAGCAGGGTGACATCTAGAGAAAAAGCTAAGTGCTAGGCAAAAAACTCTAGAAGATGGAGAAGCAGCCATGGCCGGGTGAGTGGAGGGGTGGCTGAATCTGGGCGGTGGGGAGGGAAGTCGGAGAATTAAGGGGGTTTTTGGAGACGTTGAGGAAGGGGTCGGGAGTGGGCGGGGGAGAGGGGGGGTGGACGGCCCCTCCCCTTGGGGACACGGGACCATCCTTTATTGCAAAGTTGTTGAGAATTATTGCAGGAGGGTTTGAAGAAAGTCGTTTGATTGTTGCACAGCTTCTGTTTCTGTCATGGCTTCACTGCTCGAGATGTCAACTGTATGCGGGTCAGTGTTTAAGGTGGTGGTGGTGTTTAACAGAAACACGTCTCGCCTATTTTTGGTGTGTTGCCTACAAATTCTTGATAGTTTTTTAAGAAGAGGTTTAATCTTGCCACGGGGAACACCTATCGTGTTGAGGACAGTACCAAAAAGAGGAGGGAGGTATCCCATGGGTGTAAGAACTTTGGGCCATTTCACGGTGCTTATGAAGGGCTTGGAATTTGCGTTGGTGATTGTCGTGTCGTGGTGACCACCATAATAATGCTCAATATCACTCTGATGATAAGGAGGGTCTTGAGTGGGCCATGGGCAAAGCAAAGAAGGAAGTACTTTGACGCTTTCGTTCAGAACTTCATTCCAAATATCAGAGTTGACTCCTGTGTATTCTAGCCTCTTCTTCGTGACTCTGGACTTAGGAAGGACGTTGAGGAACCATCTGGCAATCTTTTTCTGTGTAGGCCTCCAGTCAAAGGCTGGTTGAGTATCACTGGGTGCACTGTCTATAGCTATGATAACAACATCCGAAAAGTCATCCTTATAGCATCCACCACCTGGAAGAGGTAGCGGATCATTTTTGTCGCATTGGTTGTCATTTTTGGCGTTGATCGTTTTGTCGCAGGTACGACATAAATGTCACTGCTGGTCTATTTTGTCGCAGCTGCGACAAAATAGACTTCTAGGGGGTATTTTGTCGCAAAATTTTATCAGAAATTTACTAAAAAATTTCGAAAACAAACCAGTGGTAAAACACACAGACGAATAATAGGTTTATTGTTTCAGACAGGAATTTTGCACAGTGTTAATATGCTCTATTATTACAATATCAGAGCACAATCTTCACGTGAACACTGCAGGATGCAAACAGGAATTTGCTCCAATCCAACATATACTATTATTACAATGTAAAAGCATGTAGCAAGAACGAACAAGCAAACTAAAACTAAATGTGATAGAATTAAACAATTCAACTATCCTAAAGTAGGCAATAACAGTCTTCGAACTCGGCCGACATGCGTGCAGCTCCATCCAGTGCGACAGACGGCGAAACAGAGTTCCTGAGGGCACAGATCTGTAAATTAGTACAGGTCAGGATAGTCATCAGGAAAATAGCTCACACATCGTAACTGCAAAAAGGCAATACAAAAAAAAAAAGACAGCATTGCTGACGCCGAAATCCCATGCTATCCTGCAAAAAAACAGCACGCCAGTCAGCAGAGGTGTTGGGAATCGAACCCAACCCGACGGGCAAGATGCCCAACGGGCTCCAAGCACTCCCTCCATAAAAACGAACGAAGTTCGGAAAGGGAGACAGTGCGCCAGTCGCCGACAACGCACGAATTGCTGTAAGCGACTGCACGCTAAAGTGCAGAAATGGGAGTCGGCTTGCAAAATTCCCGAAGGAATTGACGCACTACCAAAGTCAAAACAAAATATTAAAAGGGAGCCAGCAGCCAGGACTTCAGTCGCCGTCGTTTAACGCACGAGATCCTGCAAAAAGCACATCGCGCTCAGAGCATGAGCGTTGGACGGAGATCGGAAGCGCGCAATCCCAGCGTAGAAACGAAGTACAAAAAAAAACGGAGCAGACAGGACTTCAGGAAACAGTGCGCTATTCAGAAACTAATACAGTCAAACAAAAAAACAGAAAACAGCAATACACAGGTCGGTTGGTCGTTGTCGGTGCCTCGGAATGACGGGCTGTCGGCCGCTTAAGGATACTGTAGTTGTTCAAGATGTGACCTACGAGGATCGAGTGAGTATCGTATCCCGAGTGGATCTTCTACATTCTAGATCCTTGCGACAGTCTTGCGACTATGCGACACTTCTTGTGACAACCCCAAGATTCGATTTCCAATGCGGATTTCTGATCGATCGAGCGGATTTCTGTGTTTTAACTGATCGGGCGGTCGGTCGACGGTCCGATCGATCGGTCGAAAATTAGTTGATGGAGGATTGTGTTGTATTCAAGATCGCTGTGACAACTTAAAGCTCTTGTCTTCGGAACCGTATCCGTTAGCACGCGAGATCCGACAGTCCGATCGTTCGGTCGACGATTCGATCGATCGGTCGAAAATTAGTTGATATAGGATTGGAGTATATTCAAGATCGCTGCGACAATTTCAAGATCTTATCTTCGGAACGTATCCGTTAGCACGCGAGACCCGACAGTCCGATCGTTCGGTCGACGATTCGATCGATCGGTCGAAAATCAGTTGATGTAGGATTGTGTTGTATTCAAGATCCTTGCGACAACTTGAAGATGCCCTTCTTCAAGCATCTGTCATCTGACTGTCCGATCGTTCGGTCAACGATTCGATCGGGCGGTCGAAAAATAGTCGATGGGGGGATGGTGTATCTTCCAAAGGCGAGTGACGACGCTGAACATCAAAATTTGTGATGTGGAAAATTTTTGAGCAGTTTTGACAGTGTTCCGATGACGATGTCATTTCGTCCCCCAACCTTTTTTTGTGAAATCTTGCATCGTCCCTCGGGAACGACTGCCCGTTTCCGGTTTTTTCAGAAGATTCGGAATTTTTGACGTGCGACAGAAAGATTTCTTGCGACAGCGACATAAATGACCATGCATGCGACAAAAAAGACCGGGTTCCCCTGGAAGAACGTAGGGGCCATCACCCGTCCAATAGCCATGTGGGATAAATGGAATAGTGTTATGCGGGAATCTGAAAACAAGTTTAAAACCTTTGTCGAACCGTCTTTTTTGGTTTTTGGGAGACAGCGGAAGAATCCATGTTCCTGAAAATCCGGGGACGGTGTTGGCCGCTTTATGTCCCATTTCCAAGGTAGTCATAACCGCCGAAGATTTGCCCTTTTCTTTCCCATCAAAGGGGGGATTTCCATAAACGATTCTGCCGATGCCTGTTATCGGATCCACGTAGGCATCCCAAGCGAGACCATCAAAGCCAATTTTCCCATGATGGCAGAAGGGCCTGAGGGCTTTTTTCATTCTTGTGGTGGGTATGCATCTTCTCGAGTGAATTCTAGGGTGGGCATTTAGTGGGTTGGAGAAAAGTTCACAACCGTTTTTGTCAAGGTTTCTGTCATCCACCAAAATATCTAAGAGGCTTCTTCTGATTGCGTAGCAGTTTTTAGGATCCCCCGATTCAAACTTACATGCATTGAGTGCTTCGTGAATATCGTGTGCCCTATTCGAGTACTCCGCAAGTGAGCATGGAACTGCTTTGTTGGAAAGGCGGTGCCAGGCCAAAAGTTTCCAAAACTCTTTCTTTTGGACATATTGGAGTTCGGGATATTTAATTGTCCCCGTGACATGGTCCACTTCAGGTTTAGCGGTCACAGCAATTCTTTTTTGAACTTGATGGTCGGTACATGCTAGCTTCCGGGAGAGCGTGTAAGTATAATTCCTCCTTCATTTCCTGTCTTAGGTCAGCAAGTGGAAAAAGTTTCGATGGCTCTGTTTTGATGTATGTGGTACCTTTTCCAGGGTTTAGTAGTTTGGGCTTTTCCGAGATTTCTTCAGCAATGATTTCCCTTAGTTCGCCATCTTGGGTTGTTCTAAGACTGTGCAAACTATTATTATGTCCCGAGCATTCAAGTTGGATGTGTTCGAAGGTGCATTTTGTATTCTGTTGGCAGTAGGGGCAGTTTTCAGTCCCGATTTTCCCCAGTTTAAATAAACGTGTTGGAGAGGCTTGGAGACCCAGGAGTTCTCTGCTTCTAGAAGCGGTGAAAGCTTTAGGTGTTATTTTGGAAATATCTTTAGTGGGGGCGGTGTTATTCTCGTTGAGCATTCTCAAGTACTTCCCTTGAGACTGTAGAGTTCTCCAATTATGATAGTGTGAGAGACGTTGCATTCTTCTAATGTGACTACGGATATCGCCTAAAATAGGGACCTCAAAAAAGAATAACGAGAAGGGCAGTTTCTCGGCAGGGTCGTAGCGGGAGATGTCTGAGCAACCCCCTCTGAATGAGGCTCTTTTAGCAGTACGGTCCACTCTGTCATGAACGTTGTCATTATTGTGACCCCTAATCCATTTAAGGATGATTTTACTGTGGTCTCCTTCACTGTAGAAGCCAAGTTCTTCTAACAGTAGGCGAACAGCCTGCACATCTCTGCGATTAGCTTCACGTAGTTTGTCCCGAGCACTCATGGATCTGCCATCCTTTGTTACAGCAGATATTGCGGCCATGGAGTCAATGGCATGTACCATTGGAGTCATGGATTTGAGGAGTTTCTCTTTTTGTTCTGTGAGTAAGAATCGCAGTCCCGCAATTTCAGCAGATGTGCTACTCGGGTTTTGGATATCTTCCTTAATAAGAAGCCCCGGTGCGGCGAAAGTTCTTGAGGGGGGGATATTCATCTTCCGAACAAGTGGCATTCCGTTGTCAAAGTTTTTTATGGCATATGCTGCACCACTGCATGCTGACTTTTTGCCAGCAAATAGAGAACCATCGCTTGCCATATCATAATCCTCCATTTGTTTGCTCTTTTCGGCGTTGGGGGTAGATTCTTCTTCTGAGTCGCTAGGGCAGCTATATTCACTTTCTTCTTCCGCAGTTTTGTTTTTCATTCTGGCAATAATGGTCTCATACTGTCTGTCTGAGATGTAATCATAGTGTGAGTTAATATCACTGACTTTAGCAAGGACAGAAGAGGGCGGGTCCATATGGTCATTATATTCGAAAATAGAACCTGCTGGAATTAGGATGCAACCGTCATTGGTGATGCTATATTCAAAGTCGTATTGAAAACTGTTGGTTCCTTCGATTCTGACAAAGACATTAGGGTTTATGGCATTGTTACTGTATTCTGTATATTGTATTGACATGGCCTCTAAGTCAATATTGGTAATGTGAATAAGAGAGATGGAATCTCGGTCACCATTTCCTTTCCAATGAAACTCACCCGTGTCGGGGGGTACTATGTTGTCTCTATATTGTTTCTTGACATATCTGGCCTGTGGGTCCAAATCTACAGGGTTTTGAAGCATTTCCCTTTCGATTTCGGTTAGCCATCCAGGGGGTCTAATACCGTTCAGCCTGAAAAAGCTTTTGCTTTCTTGCCAGTTTTTTAACATTCCACCGCAGGGAGTCAGAAAGGAACCTGTGTGCTTGAGGTTAAATTTTTGAATTGCGGAGGTAACATTCCTCGACATGTAGAGTTGTCTAGGAAGGGTGGTGATTAATGTGGTTTCACCCGCTTCATTTTCAGGGTAATTTTTAGAGTCGATAGCGTATCCAAGTTTTGCCATAATGTGACCTGTACGCCTGAACCAGTTAAAGCGTTTGTCTTTTGTGTGACTGTAGGTTGCATAGTGTGATAAGGGGAAGCCCGAGATGGCATTTTTACTCATTTCGTTGTTCATGTTTTGAATTATTATTTTAAGCCATAGATTACTGTTTCTACGGTATAGTGAGATGAGGTGGGGATCAGTGATGCGGTCCGTGTGGTTGTGTTGCCAATATTCGTGTTCATCTGCAGAACACAGGGTGTTCATAGTTTCAGTAATACACGACGCGGTTACAATATCGAAGACACTATCAATACCGTACCCGCCCTGGCAGACTGCTGTCCAGATTATTTGGTGATTAGTGTCCACTGGGCAGCCTAGGTATTTGATTATAAACGAAGCTATCATTTTGTCCAATTCAATTGCGACATTCTTTTAGGAGTTGGCAATTGCTGAGGTAACTTTAAGGGGGTACGCCATCCTCGGAACTACAACCGCATTTATAACATATCTTAGCTGGTGTAGAGTCATGTGTTGCAGTTGGATGGATATTAGAGTAGATTTAAGTCTGTCGATAAGGATTTCCGCCTGTTTGTCCCATTCCCCATTTAGTGCAAACCATACTACGAGGTATCTGTTTACCTCTTTGCTGTTGGAGAAATCGAGAAAATCTGGTGACTCAGGGGGTATCCATTTCGAATCAATGGAAGGACTTGAGTCATTTGTATTGGGCTCCAGATGACCCCCTGAGATGGGTAAATCATCGGATGGGTCATATCGTGTTACCATTTTGCCCTGGGATTTGATGCGCTTTCTGTAAGAGTATTTGGATTTCTTAACATTGATGGGAATACCGATGAAGCTCATAAACTCATTAACTATACCTAGCATGTCTTGAACTTCGTCTTTAGTTTTCCCCACGAGAATGATGTCATCACAGAAGAACCGTGCAAAGCTATTTAAAGGGGTGTCCTTTTCTATTAGGTTTTGGGAGGGAGGAATAACATTATTTCCTGGTTTGTCTGGTCTATGGCGTTCCGAGTTCAGTTCGTATCCATATGTGGTTCCTGTCGGGTTTGCACCGTTTGCTCTTTTTGCTAACCAAATTGCCAGAATGTCCATAATGGCTACAAACCTTAGTGGGCTCAAAACTTCTCCCTGAGGAACTCCACATTCGAGGGACCATTCATCTGTGAGGCCTTCTTCGGTAAGTACCATTCTAGAGGCATCATTGGTGATGTCTGAGATGATGTTAATTATTTGTGATGGGAGTCCTAACTTTCTGAGCGCTAAATTGCTCATCCAGAATTCAGCTCTGTCAAATGCTTGTTTGAGGTCCAGGTAAACTACGTGGAGGTCTTTGTCGTATCTATTGGCATCCGAAATTACTTCATTCAAAATTTGGAGTGAGTCATCTATGTTTTTATTCGGAAGAAAGGCATCTTGAATGGGAAAGAGAATGGGGTGGGTGTTGAGTATTGTTTTGAGACGGTTAGCAATTATTGTATTAAATAGTTTAAGACCCGTTTCCAACATTGTGAGGGGTCTGGAATTATCTATTGTACATGGTGCAGAGGGGTTTTTAGGGATTGGAAGGATGACTCCAGATTTTGCACTCTTTGGAAATCTCCCAGTTATAAGAATGTGGTTAAAAAGTGAGACAGTAACTTCTTGAAAATTCTCTGGGCCCTTGATCCACTACGAGTATCTCATCCCTGAGGGTCCTGGTGTTGTAGAGATACCACAGTCCGAGTATGCTTGTTGAAGTTCTTTGTGCGTGATTTCTGTCAATAGTCTCGCGGCGGCCGTATCGGGGATTTTTGGGCTATCCTTGAGAATGTCAGTGAGCCACTGTGGGAGTTCATCTGGCTCATTCGGGTTAGTAGAAAATAATTTTTTATTTTTGTATTCATCTAGTGTTGTGTTTAGTCTTTCTGTTTTTGTCTCAGGTATCTTTCCATCACTACCTGGGGTTGCGGCTGCACCTTTTTCAGTAGGTTTCATCTTTCCCATGACTGTGTCTAGAAACCTCGAAAGGTTAGTTGAGAAAAGATGCTGCAGGGCTTCTTTTTCTCGGAGTTTGCGTCGTTCAATGTCTGTGTCTCTGCTTTTCTGAAAAGCATTTCTGATTATTACATAATTTTCATGCAATCGTAATCTCCATGTGGCTGCTGCTTCATTGTGTTTGGGTTGGAGCGAGGCAAACGGTAGTGTGCGGGCAGCCTTTTTGGCTTGCTTTGGAATGTTGCTAACATGAGTTCTTGTATCCAAATATTTGATGGTGCGGCGTACTGTGTTTAGCCATTTGTATATATAGTTAGATACTGCTGATGGTTTTTCGGACCTCCCAGTTTTGTTCAGATTCTTGGTGCCAAAGGCGTCACTTGCCGCCTGATGTGCCAATTTGTGCAGGGTATCCCAAGTCGCGTCAGGGTGCATTTCCTTGAGGCCAGTGCCGCCGTTTCTAGCTGCTTCCGATCCATTTTCCATTTCGAGTGTGCTATGTAGTCTTTCAGTGTAAGACACCCAGCCTGTAGCGTATTGGAATAAATGGGCGGTGCAGTCTATTTTTCCGAATGCATCTCAGATCCGTACAGGTTCCAGAATTTAGCAGGCATATGGGGTTGTAGAAGAATATCCCAGCTGGTCATGTGATCATCTGTGCTGGATTTCGTGATTTTCTTAACTTCCAGTGAGCTGAATGAAAGGTGTCGTTTGAGATGGGCATTTACATCTTTCTTATTTAGAAGGTGAGGCGAACCTATATGCCAGATGTTATCTTTGTCGTTATGGCCTAAGTTGAGACCACCTTCCGGCATCCCCTTTCCTCTAGAGAGTAAGTGAGCTGCATGCCATGGGCTATTATGGTGAATCCACCATTCCTTGGGTTTGTTGTGCCATTTTAGACACTGTTCTATGTTGTCTGTCTCTTTATTTTTAGCTATGAGCTTGCTCACTACTGTTATGGGGCTGCCGTCAGTATTATCGAGATCAGTGGTGTCACCCTTGATGGTGCTGATAGCGGCTCTAGCTTTGTTTTTATTGATGCACGCGTGCACAAGTTCATTTGTGCTGTATCCGTTTGCTTCAAGGAGTCCTACAATATCTTTCTTGTTTATTTTCCTTTTTGTGTCCTTATTTTTGTTTGTCATTCTGATTGGGTACCCTGGGTACTCATTATGTGTGGTTTCCTTGGCACCATTAAATCTAGGTGTCACTACTGCAAGTACTTTCTTAAGTTTTCTTAAGTTTTCTTAAGTTTTTCTTAAGTTTTCTTAAGTTTTCGATATAAACCCACACTATGCATATTTAAATCGGGGCAGTTAGCTATTGGCCGACAGTATACTTAAGAGAACTTAAGAAAATGTAAGTACGTGGAAGCTTCTTGGTAGGAGGATATTGTCCACATGGCTTAAGGATAACTTAAGAAAACTGGAGAATCTTATCCAAATGTAAGCACGTGATTGGCTGGAATGTAGGAGATATGCACACGTGTAAGAAAGCTATATGCTGGATATTTAAAGATTGTATACACATGCATGCACGTAATTGGTTGTTAAGAAGACACGTGTAGGCAGGACAATGCTTCCCATCGCAAAGATATTTACAAATGTAACATTGTGACTGGTTCCACATTTAGGGTCTAAACCCTAAACCCTAAAACCCTTCAATCAAACAGTCAGCAGCTGGGTACCGCGTACACTACTATGGGATGCTACCCATTCCATCCAGCTTCCAGTTATCTATCTATCTATCTATCTATCTATCTAGTATAACCCACGTGGCTTGGTGACATGCACGTGCAGAGTGACAGGCGAATGATTCTGCTGCCGTAGATAGATCTGCAGCACCGTTGGGAACGTCGGGGACTGCTCGCTGTTGCAGTTGAGAGAAGGCCTGGAAGCTGCGCATCCCACCCCAGATTCTCAGTAACTTACACCCCTTGCCGCTTGTGAATTTTTCGAGCAGCCTATGAGAAAATGGCACGTACGACACCACAGGAAAGTTCACATTCTTATTACCTGAACGAAGCGCGGAAGGGGATCAATGAATGCCTTGGATCTCACGCAGCAGGTGCACCGCATGGTAGAGGTTGTCGCCCGTGTCTTTATTCTTTGTTTCAACGAATAATGCCTTCGTTCCGATGAGCGCGCATGGCAGTAGCAGCTCTACGTAATCATTTCTGGCGAGCACAGTGATTCCTTGGTTCTCCATATATGCATCTTCTACCTGACGGTACGCTCGCAAACTGGCCAAACGGCACACCGTATGCTGGCTCTCGGTGTCTATCACCAGGTAGTATGCAAGGACCTTCGCATATGGGAATTCTGATAGGGAGTCCAGCCCAGTCGGGAGCATGTTCCCGAAGCCAGTGTCCGAGATGGAAACGTGGTAGGAGACTCGCTTCTCCGCCCTCGTGTACAAGGAAGACGTGAATTCCTCCAGATTCAGGGACATCCTCAAGTACACAATGATATCGCACGTGCATAATGCCTGTGCGCCCTGCTGCCGGGGGTGCAACATGCCAACCAAATGCTGCAGTTGTGCTAAGCAGCTTGCGAGGACGGGTGCGTCGTGAGCTACGCGCCTGCCGGTACCCATGAAATAGCAAGGAGATGTCTTAGCCTCCGCGGCTGGGTCCACAAGCCCAACCGAGACCGCTGCTTGGCCGGGGTAAAGCTCGTTGGCTAACTCCGGTAGGGAGCGCATTGTTGGATGCAAGCTTACATATGCCTCCAGGGCGAGCTTCTCGCACGTCCCATTCATGATGGCCTCCACAGGCTTGTTCTTGACGTGAGAGTCTTTCACGATTTCTTTCGCCCGCTGAATACCTCGTTCCACCCAGAACTCCATGGCCGCACCCACATCCCCTAGATAGTATTCTTGCCGGAACAGGTGCACCACCGCCAGACGCATGTTGAATGTAAGCATCTTCGCCGGGCCCTTATCTTCCATGATCGCGGCGTGCTCCCACAAATGCTCCTTTGCCACCTCCCGCGCCCGCCGTACCTCCGTCTCCGTGAGGGGGCTATCTGCTGTTACCATCCCTCGCGTGTAATGCAACACCGCCCGCCGCAGGTGTTGTCAGGCAGCCTCCATGACCATGTTCCAATGGACCAGCAGATCGCCAAACACCAAGGTGAGTAGTATACCACGAAATTCAGGAAATCCTCCATGGTCCACATACCTGCCCCCCAACACCCCTCCCCGGGTACGATTTACACAAACTAACACAACAGCACACGCACTCCCCATAACGACAAACACCATTGCGCTTGTTCATGGATAGGTCAGGCACAGCCGCACCCTCACGTACCCTGCACATGTCGCGAGTCATTTCAGATAAGCACAACGTTTGGCGCTCTGTTTGAGCTAATGCCACGAACGAATTGCAACCTGACAAAAACTGTCGCCAAAAAGATAGGGTTGCCAAGCGTGCCTCCATCTTTTCTTCTTTTCGATGGAGGCACACTTGGCAACCCTATCTTTTTGGCGACAGTTTTGTCAGGTTGCAATTCGTTCGTGGCATTAGCTCAAACAGAGCGCCAAACGCTGCTATCATCAGTGCGTTTGAGCCTCTTTCTGAAATAATGAGCAGGGAAGACTGAACGTGTACGCACCCAAGTACTTCACCACGCAATGGTACGGGCGGCCTATGTCGTGAGGCGGTTGGATGAGGGCTGCCCGGCTTTGGATCTCATCAACAATCGCTTTCGGCAGAACCAGCCTAGGGTGCGTGTTGTTGCTCAGCTTGCCAAACCAGAGCTTGAGGCACCTCTTTACATTCCCGTAGAACACACAATGTGCGAATGGGTGGGCATATGCGTGCATCGGGTCAAAGTACGGAATAAGCTCCAAGGCACCTCGTCCGTGTCTCCCTGTGGCGTGTGCTGGTTCGGCGCCCGATTCTGTGCTCGCCACCATCGAGGCGTGCATCTGCTTAGTGATCATTGCATCGGCATCGTCCCTTCGTCCGCCCACACCTTCTTTGACCCTTTAGAGTTGGTCCATCCTTGATGCTCCACTTCCTTGAAATAGCCCCGGAAATACATCCCTCGCCCCCCCGGACCAACAGTTCCCTCAAACAGACTGTACGGATCGGCGCGGTAACTGCTAATTCCCATGAACCTGCCCATCGTTATCCGCATAACGGAGTCGGCATACACCATTCCCAGGATCACGGTCAGCTGGTAAGATTTCTTGAGGAACGCATCGTGCACCACAAAAGCTGCTCCGTCAACCGTCTGACCCTTACTCAGGCTGAGCATCTCGTCTTCGAAGAGCCCCCATACCACCAACGGATTAACAATCTTCTGCCGTGGCCCTTTTGTCATCCATAGGTACTTGTGAAACTTGTCACGGTGCCTCATCTGCATTCGTGCCACCCCCATTCCACCTTCCATTCCTCAAAGATATGCGATAGCATTTGGCTTCAGATTCCTGCAGAGTGCAAGTGGCGTTACCTAAAACAGAGCGCCAAACCCTTGGTTTGGAGATCTCGGTGAAAGTCCGAGATGCCACACATTAACGAGGCGCGCTTCCTCGCACTTTCCCTTCCCCTCTCTTTTCCTTCCCCTCTCCCGTTGCAAGCTTGCTACTGCCACCATAATAAGCTAATAATTCCACAACAAGCCACAAGCTACCAGGAATAACCAGTAGCCACTCCGCCATGCAGATCCACCATCATACGTACCGAGTAATGAAGGTCTTCGCTTTTGACCACCCCGACACCCAGAAAAAGAAAAAAAGAAAAAACCACGCCCGTCGGGCGTATGAGTAAATTAATTTCCCCGGCCCTACTCTGGGCCGGACCGCCACGAGTGGCGGCCTTAATGGGACAATTTATACTGGGTGGTTCTTATCTTTTTCTTTCTCTTGTTTTTCTTGTCTGAGTCTCCTGTATAGCTGGTAGGTGCTGTGTGCATAGTTTACCGTCAGGTCATGTATTCTCTGTAGTGCCTGTGTGGCCTCTTTTCTGTTGAGTCCAAGTTGCTCGAGTATGTCTTGGTTGTGTTTGTACACCGTGCCTGTTCTGCCCACTGCAAACACATGAAGTTTGGCGCGGAATCCGTGTCTGCGTAGTAATTGTAGCAGCGGTCCGTATTTCATGTATTTTTCCAGGAGTTTGGGTCCCCACTTTTCGTCATCGGTGTGGGCCACCTCAATGAGGTGTAGGTTTTTTACCCTTGCTGGTGCTTCCTGTTGTGTGCATTCCCATCCGTCCTCCAGGTCTTCTAGGCCCTCTATCATGACTATGTCTACGAAACTTGGTATTGTGTCGGGCCCATCGTTTCTGCCTGGGTTGTCCTTCCCGTCGTGTCTGCATTGTCCCCTGGTGAGTATGTAATTTGGGAGTACCCTTGGCTTAACCCCTGGGTCCCTCTTTTTTCCAGTGTAGGCGAGTACTTTGCATCCCCCTTTCCTATGGTGGTCAAGTATGTGTTTTAGCTCATCTGCGTGGGCATCTGCCCTGTCCGAGAACATCCCTCGCATTTGTGGGTTGTTGCATCCACCTAGGGCGTGCCCTACCCTCATGAGGAAGCCCTTTGCGTAGTCCACCCCTTTGTGTCCACATCCTTCCAGGGTGCACTTCCCACCCCCTTCGGCTGAGTTTTTCGCCGTCTCATAGTCTTGTGCTGGCAGTATTCTCAGTCTGCATTTGAGTATTGTTTTTCGTACCGCAAATGTGGCTCGTTTCCAAAAGCCGTTCGCTACTTTGTGTAGTGGCGTGTCTCCTTTGAGGTGCTTCATTGTTTCGTTTAGCCAGCTGTCGGTGGTCCTGCCCTCTTGAACCGAGGGGGCGTTCCTTTTTTCCGTTCTGCTGTGTGTCATATCGTGTTTTCGCTGTTTCCATCTCGTTCTGGGCATCGGGTCCTCCATCATTGTATGGACTCTGGACTCCTCTGTGACACGGTCATGGTGAGCTTGTCTTTCATTTGTCGGCTTCCCTTGTGGCTTTTCCCGCTGCTCAATGAGTTCATTTAGCATGTCAAAAATTTCCTCGTCATTGTGTTCCTCTTGGGTCATTTCTAGTCTCTCCGCGAGCTCGTTGAGTTCCTTAAATATTTCCTCCTCTTCGGAGGGTGGGGGTGGTGTCTCTGCGGGTTCGGGCTCGTTTCCTCGGGTGGGGTCCCTTCTGCCCTCTGTTTCTTGGTATTCTTGGCGCTCCTGCACCTCTCGCATAAGGAGCATCTCCTCTTCCTCCGTTTGTTCCATCATGGCTTTTATCTGCCTGTCTTCTTCGTCCCGGGTCTGGTTGGCCTGCTGCTGCTGGTTGGGTACCAGGTCCCGTATTGTCGTTTGTTCCTCTTCAGTTTGTTGCGCTTGGTCATGGTGCGCTTTCCATCTGAAGTTGCGCTCAGTTTTCAGTTGGTGGGTCCAGGTTGAGGGTTCTCCCTGGAGGTCGGTCATTTTTGCTGAGAGTCTACTGTTTCCTTGGGCTTGCCGTTCACGGAGTAGTGTGGTTACGTATTTTTGTACCCCGAGTTTTCCTTTTAGCTCTCTGCTGTTCGAGTCCTCGTCTGGTATCATGGGTTTGACTTTTATTGTCTCGTTATTATCCCACGCTTCCGTGAGGGTTCCTGTAGCACAGGCTTGTTTGGCTGCCTCATCGGCTTTTTCGTTCCCCACAATTCCCGTGTGTGCCTTGACTTTTAGCAGTGAGACAGTGTGCCCTGCCGCTACTAATGCCTCAATGTTGACCAGTATGGCATACAGGAGGTCCCTTTGCTGGTGGTGTTCCATGTTGTGGGGTTTCGTTCTCATGCTCTCCAGTTGTCTAATGGAGTTGGCACTGTCCGTGCAAATGGTGAGTCCGTTGCCACTTGGTGGTGGCGGGAGCGTCACCGCTTTTTGTATGGCGAGAAGTTCGGCTCTGTTCACCTCTTGGTCTTCGCCTTCCCATCGAATCATGTGGGCCTCCCCTTCCCCGGACCTGGGGTCCCATACCGCGGCTCCTGAGGCCCATTCTTTGCCTCCTTCTTCTGTTTCTATCTCTCTTTTGCTCCCGTCCGTGTAAAGGTACGAGGTTGCCTTGTGTGCCCTTTGAGGGGAGGGGTACGTCAATTGGGTTGGTGTGTCCCTCGGGGCTCGGTTCCTGGGGTCCTCTGTTTGGTCTCTTGTCAATTCCCATCTCCTTCCTTGGGCTCCCGGTTCGTGTTCGGGCCAGAAGTCAGTGGGGTATCTGACAACTTTTGACCTCGCTACTTTGTCCCATATCGTTTGGGCGTCATTCTGTCTTGTAAGCCTGGTGTGTAAAGTGTTCGCTTCCACCACCTGTTGTACGGTGGGGGGGTGTATGTTCCATTTGCCTCCTCTGCTTCCGGGGAGGAGTTCCCATTTGGCTGGTCCTTCTTCCACGTGGAGGTGGCTGTCCTCCCACCAAGTTTCCACTTCCGCTTGTACGTTGCAGCACTGGGGGCAGAGGTCGTTCCGCAAGTGTGGCCCTGTGCTGCACATTCTTCCCATTGCATTCGTCATGTCCTTTGTCTTAACTTCCGGGAGTTCGTATCGCTGCCATGGTCTTGTGTCCACCACACAGTCTACACTGGGGGTGCGTCCTTCTTGGTTTGGTTCATTCGCATCGTGTAGGTTTGCCTCCCTCATCGGCTGTTTGACAGCTGAGGTGGTGCGGACCTTGCTTTGCGGGCAGGTTGTGAGTGCCCTCCTTATACAGTCTGCGGCAGTGTCTGGGTCCCCGCAGTGTGCTTGCCATCCCTGTTTGTTGGCCACTATCAGCACCCTGAGGTTCCAGTTGCATTGTTTCGCTTGTTGGTGGGTGGCACCCATCCAGTGGTCAGGGGGTAGAAACGTGAACTTGCCTTGTGGTATTTCTAATAGTTCGTGTATTAGGTGCCCTGCGTGTGCATTGTATAGCTTTCTGTACGGGGTTTTCTCATATGTCGGGTACACCCCGACCCCGAACACCGGTTCTTGTGTGGTGGTGGCCGCTATGGCAAAGTCCAGTGCCTTTTTGAGGTCCTGTGGCGTGTATTCTGGGTTGAACTGGTAGGCTCCCAGTTTCATCCAGTTTGTAGTCCAGGCCGAGCCTCTGGCCCCGAACACCTTGTCTCTGTCATACTTGGCGTAGTACGTTGTGGTGTTGTGGTGGACATTGAGGGGTGAGGCGAATAGTTCGGTGGTAATTCCGAATGCTTGTTGTAGTGCCCTTTGCATCTGGGCAGGGAATGTCCAATGGTTTTGCAAGTTCTTTTTTCGTTCCTCCTTTTCCTCTTTGCTTGAGTACCTAATGAGGAGGTGCCCTATTTCCTCCTCAAACGTGGAGACCTGTATTTTATGGTCCTCCCACATTTCAGTGCGTAGTGTGCGCTGGTGTGGGGTTTGGTGGTCTGTGGTACCCACTGCCTGGGTGTACCTTTCGTGTAGTCTGAGAAGCTTTTCTTTCGTGAGGGTGCCTATGTATTTCCCATTCCTGTGGTAGCTGTGGGCGAGTTCCCCCTCCAGCCGTATCTGGCAGTGGTGCCCTCTGTTGTCCACAATGTCTTGTTCTGGGTTGGTTTCTGTCGGGTCCAGTGTTAGGTTCTCCGCATGTAGTGTGGGCCAGGCCTGTCCCAGGTGCGGCCTCCCGGCCAGTATTTCTCTGAGGCCTGTGGGGTGGGTCACCTGGGAGCCCCTTGCTCGCAGTCTTCTTTTCAGGGTTAGGAAGGTGGTCGCGCTTTGGCCCCTTCGTTTGGCTAGTTTCAGGTAGTCCGTTATGGTTTCTCTTGTACTCCACGAGTAGGAGTCATCCCCCTCTGAGTGTCTCCACTGGGTTCTGTACTGCGTCACCAGGGAGTGTGGGTCTGTTGGGTCAACGAGTAGGGTCCTCATTGCCACAATCTCTTTCGGCTTGTCTATCGTTCGGCCTTTCTCGAAGCCTGTCTCAAGTTTTTCGGCCATGGGGTCTATTTCATCTATCCATTTAGGTTGTGAGTGTGTGTGGAGGGGCTGAGGTTCTTCCTCTTCCCCCCCCTGTACTGGGCCGGTATTCTCCGTTTCGTTAATCCTTGTAAGCGGGTGCAGGGAGAGTTGCCTGTGAATCTCTTCCCTGGGGACCTGCCTCGCCTCCCATTCCGTCATTTTTGCCCTCAGCTGCTCCGAGTTGAGGCGTGGGAGGTTAGTTCGTATTGCGTGGGAGTCCAGCGGCCCCTCCCTGGGCATGCACCTGTATTGTTGCTTCAGTCGTCTGTTTGTGAGACTGTCGTAGAAGTCCCCCGGCTTCGCTATGTCCCTCGGTTGGGCTTCACATAGGTATGGGTATAGGTGTGCCAGTCCTTTTGCTATGGCACTGCGGTCTATGTTGAGGGTTGCATCTGTGCATTGTTCCCTGACGTTCACCTGGCTAATCGCATGTTGGCCATCTCGGGTAGTAAGGAGCGCTAGGTCCGGGAAGTGTGTAAAAAGTTTGAGGCACGTTGTGAAATTTATCGCAGTTGGCGTGTCCTTGGGTATTGTGAGCCTGGCAGTTTGGTCTGTGCACATCGCCTGCCAGTCTGGAGGCGTCGGTATGTCCCCATCAATTATTTTGCCTGCTTTCGTTTTTCTTGTTGTTCCCTCCATTTCTTTGTCGGACTTCTTTCTGGTCGCCCCTTTTAGCTGTTCCATTATCTTCGGTATTGGGGTTTGGAGTTGTCTAAGCATCCCCTCCGTCCCCTGGGGCGTAATGTTGTATCTGAGTAGGGCATTGAGTTTCCTCAGTGTGTTGTGTTTTGTTTGGTGCCCCCCCCAGAGTTTGTCGAGGGCTGTACAGTTCCTGCGTGTGGTGCTGTGGTATTCTACCAGTCCTCTAGTGGACCTGCTGACGTGGGACATCCTGAGTCTCGACTTTAGGTTTATTTGCCTCCACACCGGGCCTCGTACCGTCCCCTTGTCTTCTTCGCTGTGCATGGCCTCCAGTAGTCCGCTCCAAATCGACTGGGCGTAGACTGCTTGGAGTGGCACCATTCCCAAGCCGAACTTTTCCTTTTCCTGTGTGGTGAAAATGTTTGGCGTTCCGTTGCGGGGCAGACCCTGTATGTTCTTTGTGGCCCCCCCTATTATTTTGTTGAAGTCGTCTATTTCGCCCGCTGTGTATAGCCCTAGGTGCAATCCATATCTGAATTTCCCCAGTATTGCGGAGTGAAGGGAGTATTCCTTTTGGTCAGGTGTCAGAGGGGAGCGCAGCAGAGCTTGTATTCTGTGGTTCATCTCTTCCTTAGCGGCCTCTTTCTCTTTGTCCCACCTGCCTGTGAATGAAAGTAGTACTCCCAGGTATTTGTACGTGTCGTCTGGCTTGAGTACCTTGAAGTGGCTTAGCTTACCGTCCAGTCCCAGCATTTTGAGGTCTTTATGGAGTTGTTCAGGTATGGAGACCCCATTTTTTATGCCGGTTATGGCTGACTTGGTGAGGTTAATTTTGAGTTCGCTCCACTGTGAGAATGCCTGCAGTTTGTGTAGCTGGGCTCTCATGTGGTAAATCGTAGGGCATAGTATGAGTAGGTCGTCAACGAACGCCCCTGCTGTCGTCCTGAGGGGGCCCAGCCTTTCTTGTTCTGCTGCATACTTGTGTTGGTACCCGTGCTCTCCCACCTCTAGCCATCTTAACAACGGTTCCTGGTATATTATGAAAAGGAGGGGGCTCATGCTGTCTCCCTGGAGGAGTCCTCTTTGCACCTGTACAGTTTTGTGTGAGGTTTCCCCTCCTACTCTGGTGTTCATGGACATTGTGTCATGGCTATGTGTACCTAGGACATCCCGCACCACCTGTGTGAGTTCGTCGGGTATTCCAAGGTACTGCATCGTGTGGAGTAGTTTGTTGTGGTCCACTGAGCCGTACGCGTTTTCGAAGTCTACATACAGGCCATGCAGTTCTCTTCCTGAGACGTTTGCATCCTCAATCGCATTGGTTACTCTGGTGAGTTGTCGAAGCGTGTTCCTTTTTTCCCTTGAGCCTTCCTGAGCCTGGGCTAGTATTCCTTGCGTTTCGCAGAACGTGGAGAGCATGCTTGCTATCTGTGAGGTGTACAGCTTGAATACACCTTCGAGCAGGGCTATGGGTCGGTAATTTTGCTGTAAGGTGACATCCCCTTTCTTGTGGTGGAAGCAGAATGTCCCTTTTTTCCAGGTGAGAGGGACATGTTTGCTGTTCCACATTTCCAGCATGAGTGCGTGTAGTGCATCATGGAAGTCCTCTGGCATGTACTTAAGAATTTCGTTCGGGGTCCTGGTGGGGCCTGGTGCCTTGTTGTTGTTTAGGGTGTGTACCGCTTTGCTGTAGCCCTGTCGACTTATTGTGAGGTCCAGCCCACTGGGGTCTGGTCTTGGCGTCTTTATGAGGCGCTCCCTGTGAGCTGAGTCTTCCCATGGTGGAGGTTTCGAGTCGGGTGGACTTCGGTGCTCCATCCTGTATGGTGCCGAGTGAGCCATGTGGTCTGCTAGTGCGTTAGCGATGCTCCCGTGGCCTACAGCCAGGTTGCCCTCTCTGTCCTGTAGGGCCTGTATGTTCGCCGTGGGGGCATGGCCTGTTTCTTGTGCCTTGGTATATATCCTTTTGTGGTATCTTTTTTGGTTGTTCCAGTATTCCTTTACTGTTTTGTCGTTGTGTCTTTGCTTGGCTTGCTTCCAGTGCTGTTTTACTACCTTGTGCGCTGCCGACCTTTCTTTTTTGGCCTCCTCAGTAAGCCACGACACCCATTCTTTTGCATCTGCATTGTCCCTGTCCGTTGGGCCTTTCATTTCTCCCTCTTTCAGGCTTCGGAGGGTTGGGTGTTCCGTGTGCGGGTTTCGTAGGTGTCGTTTGGTTTGCTTGTGCCTCCGCATCTTGAGTATTGCGGCGTCCCTTTCCTTTCTGTCCTTTTTGCTCATTAGCAGGTCTTTTCCCACTCGGCTGGAGGTGCCTCCAACCGTAGTAGTTGGCAGTTCTTCGTCCTGTAGCGCACATTTGTTCGCCTCGGTGAGTATGTTTAGTACTGTTTCCCCTGCTCTGTCTATGGTGGCGTGTGCCACTTGCCTGTTGTCCTCTTCCCTGCACTGTGTGGCCATCTCTGTTATGCGTTTCAGTTCAGCGGTTCTGGCATAGTCGTGTGTCCTGAGGAGGACGCTTTGGAGTGTTTCCCTGTGTGTTTTGTTCAGGGGCGTGTTCAGCTTTACATGCCCTGGTTGGGGGTCGCGGTCCACATATGGTTCGTGGGTGTCTATGCTGTCCAACTGGAGGGTTGCTAGGCTCACCATCTCGTGGTCACTCGTGTGGTGCCGGGTGAGGTGTGTGGTGTCCCCCATCTCGTATTGCGCCTGCTTGTTCCTTGGTGCAAGCCATCTGTCAATGTTCCTGTGTTTCGCCCAGTTCAGTGTGGTATCGACTGGCGGGCCTACATTGTGGAGGTCTAGCTCCTCCGCAAGTTTCGTCCATTGCTTGTCGGTTTTTGTCATTCCTTTACCTGTGCTGGTGTTGCTCGCATTGAGGTCTCCTCCTATGACCACATGTTCGTTCGCCTTTCCCGCAGTTTTCCTGAGCAGGTTGGTTGTGTACTTGAGTATTTTGTCCCTGGTTTTCCACTCCTCTGCTCCTGGCGGGTTGTAAATGCCTAGCACGTGGTACATCACCTTTCCGGGTAGGTGCAGTACCACATGTAGGAGGTACCCCTCGAGGTGTCTCGCAGGGACGACATGGTGGTTGTGTGCGTGGCTGTAGGGGTTGCCGAGGAGTATTGCCACTCCTCCTTTCATTGCCTGTTCAGCCGTGCCTTCTGCTTTTTGCACCTCAATTTTGGTGCCTATTGCAGTGTATTGCATGTCTCTAAATCTCCTTATTACACTGTCGTGTGCGTGTTTCACTTCCGTGAGTACAATTACTTGTAGACTCTGTTAGTTTTGGCTTCTTTTGTTAATGACTTCGGCAAGGTCAAGGCATGCATCACTTTGTCCCGCCACATTCCATGTGAGCATGTGTAGACGGTCCTTTCCTATGTCAGGCTTTATTGGTTCTGTGAGAGGGGTTTGGTATTCTCGGGAGTCCTGGCATGCCTCTGGTGTTTCCCGTCGTGTGTCCGCGAATCTTTCCCAATGTGCTGTTGGTTCGTCCTGCGTTTGCTCCCATTCTTCGTTTAGGTGGGTTTCCTGTGCTTGCTGCTCCTCAGGTGTCTGCCCGTCATTACCTGGGGGTGTTGTGGGGGCTAATCTATGGAGCCATTCCCATAAGCCTGGTTGCTTCGTAGTAGTTTTGCGTCCCCTCTCCTGGGTTTGCGGTGCCTGTCTTCCGGCCTCTGGGTTTGTGTTCAGGCCATCCGCAGGCCTCCGGGTCTCTGCCGCTCGCTGACTTTCCACCTGCGTCCGGCTTCGCCCCTTGGCAGTGGCCATCATTTCTTTCACTGGCAGCTGTATGGACTTTCTATAGGCGGTTATCGCCGTTCTGTCGGTGGCCCCCCATTTGCTGACTGCCTCATTGAAGTGGGTGGGCCAGTGTCCCCCTGGGCATGTTTTTTGGTAGTGCATCCAAGCCTCGGTGGCCATCAGTACCCATACTCCGCAGCTGTATTGGTCCTGCGCGCTTTGGTTGCCTACATTCATCAGTTCCACTGTTACTTGTTTGTTGAGTGTCTTGGCCAAGTGTTCCGTCCAGTTGGTTATTTCTGTTGTAAGCCTTTTGGTGTTGCGTGAAGTTGCATTGGTTCTCCCATTCGAGGAGTCATATATCCAGAACTTCAGTTTGTCATTTCCTTTGTCTGGTCCGGCCAGCACTGCTCTCCAGTGTTTGCCATCGCAAACCGGTATGCAGAAGCCCCGGGAGTTCTCGAGTAGCTGCAATGCCTTCATTGTGTGCGGTTCTCCGTTATTACCCGGTTTCAGTGTTTCTCTCATTGTGGCTATTACCAGGGGGGGCAATGGGTCATCTTCATATAGTGAGTGGGCATGTTGCATTTGGAATATGTTTAGTCGGCCTTTCTTCTCAAATAGTCCCTTCGTGGTGGTGTTGTATGGGTACCTTTCCGTGTGGTTCTGGCTCCCTCCACCCGTCATGTTTGTTTTCCAGCAGCCGGCGTGCCGCCTCATCCTTTGCTCAATCTTCCGCATTAGTGGTCTGCCTCTTGTCGGGGTGCCTTCTTTTATCGCAGTTACTGCGTGTTCCGGTCTCCTTGTTCTAACTAGTAAGGGTTTACCGTTACGGTAAATTATCCTGAGTAATTTGTAGCCTTGGGGTGGTCGTGTCCACCGTGCCTCTGCATTCCTCGCCGTGGTCCGTTTTCTTCGTGTTCTGCGGCTACGCGTTATGTTGTTGCTGTTTGTGTTGTGTGTTCCCCACGTGCAATCAGTATTCCTACTTGTTGTTAGCGTAATTATCAGTATAGCGAGTATTGGGGTTATGGCAAATGCAGCGTTCCATAGTGGCCTGGTAGCTTCGTGTCGTGCTCCCCTTGGGTAGCTTGGTTCTGCTCCATGTCGTGTTCCCCTCGGGTTATGTGGTGCTGCTCGCATCCGTGAGTTTATGGTTACAGCGTTACATTGCCCCAAATCACTTTTTGTAACACCCCTAGCACTTTTTCCAGGGTGGGCCCCGTTTCTTGTGTGTGTTTTCGTGGCTGTGTAAAAATTTTGGGGCGTTTGAGCGCGTTTTCCAAAAAAGGTTGTTTTTACGTAGAGCAATTTCGGGAATTCGCTTGTGGTCGAAAGTCGGCAGTTTGCTCTCATTTTTTGTGTGTGGCAGCCTCCCATTCTTTTTAGCATATCCCCAAAGTTTTTCGGCGTTCCTATTATTCTGCTGGCCTGTGTGGAGTCGGTTGTGCCGTTATTTGGTAGGGTTTCGGTAGGGTTGGTGCTTATATTGCGGTGGGGGCCCTTCGGTTTGCAGGGTGGGGGCTCATGTAACTTGTTCTTACTTGTTTGGCATAGTTTCTGGTCGGGTTGCTTGCTTATACCCCGCATCGTCCGTTTACGTTGCGTCCACTGTGCCTGTGTTGCCGTCGAGTTAACAGTTACAGCGTTACACCGCCCTAAAGCCCCTGTTGTAGCGCCCTTGACATCTTTTTCTTGGTGGGCCCCCCTTGGTGTATGTCGTCCCATTGGTGTGCCAAATTTTCGGGGGGTTTCGGAATGTTTTGCGAAAAGGCATGTTTTTACGTAGAGCATTTTTAGGAATTCGCTTGTGGTCGAATGTTGGCGGTTTGCCCCATTGTTTTGTGTGTGGCACTTCTTTGCCCTTCTGAGCCATACCCCAAAGTTTTTTGTTCTCCCTATCATTATATAGGCCTGTGCGAAGCCATTCGCTGTCTCGTTTGGTAGGGTTTCGGTAGGGTTCGCCTGTATATCGTGGGGGTACCACTTTAACTTGTCGGGTGAGAGTATGCTTTTGTTATCTATTGCAAAGTACAGTGTGCATCTTCGCCGGGGCGTGAAATTGCAGCAGGGCCTTATCGTAGCCCTTGGCAGGCATTGGTTAATATCGGAGGTAGCAGGCTGGGCAAGGCAAGTGAATATCGTGCTGGGGAGGCTTGGGGTATCCTTGCTGCAGTTAAATATTTTAGACATGTCTGGGTGCATGGTGTGCTAATGTCGGTTGCTTTTCTTTGTTAACTTATTACAGTTGTCGCGGTGGAAGTGTGGGAGTTTAGCATCTGGTGCTCCCACCTTATCATGTACCATGAGGTGGGCGTGGTGTGCCTTACAGGGGTGCATTGAGTTCCGACCCGAGCCCAGTCCCCATGCTGGGTGGCTATGCTGTGCATCATGGGCTCGTGTCTTAGGCCCCTTGTGGAGTTCAATGGCATGGCAGAGCATGGTATGAATAGGGTGGCTCAGTAATAATAATACAGTTTCTAGGCTGTCTAGTCTAGGATTGTCACTGTCTATGTTTCCTGTGTTTCTCGTGACAGCATGGCTTGCTGGCAGGGTCTCCACCTCCTCCAGGGTCTCGATGGTGTGTCTTCCCCCTGCTTGATGGCACCCCCCGTTCCTGCTTGGTATTCGGGTGCCCCTTGATGCAGTGACTGCCAGTTCAGACAGAGGTGTGGGTTTCGTCGTGGGCACCTTATGCAGGGGGTCTGGGCTCTTGTTTGCACTTATGGGGTGTCTTCGCTGCTCATAGATCTCTGTTTCAGTAGGCCCCCCTTCGCACAGTGAGTATGCCTCCCCCCGATCGTGTGTCAGGGGTGCAGGTACGGGTGTGGTCAGTGTTACCTTTGCAGATTGACGGGTGGTCCTCCTCGTGGTCAGCTGTCCAGAGGCTGGGACCCCAGTGGGTATGTCCGCTGGGGGCCCTTGCCCTCTGGCCCTCTTGGCTGGGGGCTCTGCTGGCTTGTGCTGCTTTCTCGGTATCTTGGCGATGGCCTTTTTCTTCACACCCAGACCCGTGCTCCTGCCTGGTCGGCCCTCTCCGGGCGCAGGTCCCCCCCTGTAGGGGATTCCACCGTAGGGAGTGTCCCCACTTTCTGCTGCACGGTCCGCCATAAACTTGTCGTACTTGGCCTTTCGGACCTCAGGTGTGTCCGTGGCCACATACTGGAGCTTCTCACGCAGTGAGGGCTGAGTGCTGCCTTCCTCCTTGGAGGATGTGTCAGCGCCCTTTGCTGTCCACCTCTTCAGGCCCCCTTCCGAGCTGGCTTCATGCCTGTCCTCCTCGGGGGCCTTGGTGAGGCGGTTTGTGAGACTTACCAGCGTGTCCACCATGGCCTGACCAGTGCTCTCGTAGGTGGAGTGGAAGTTCTTGATCCCTGAGGTGATGTCGTTGTGCCTCTTGGCTGCCACGGCCTCGATGGCCTCGGTGCTGGCAGCCGCTGCCGCTGCCTTCTGGTTAAGTAGCTCCAGTTCGTGTCCGATGTGGGACAAGAGGCTCTTCGTTTCAGGGGTCGTGGATGACGTCGGGGGGGCTTGAGCGGTTGCTTGTTGCATCTTCCTCAGGCACTCCTCCGTCGTCTTCTGCACGTTGTGTATGGCAGCCTCGCTCGTCGCCCTTAGCGTCTTCTCGTCGGTCGTACCTTCCTGGCGCTGGTGGTGGGGGGTCGCTGCCTGCTTGTTTCTGGATTTTGAGCCCATAAGGCTCCAGCGCCCAACCTCCACCTTCACCGGGATGAAGACTTTGTCGCCAGTGTCCTTGTCGTCGTTGAGGTGGACGTCTACCGTGATGGAGCTACCAGCTGTCACCAGCAGGTCGTACGCAGACTCCGTGAGGATTGCGTAAAAGTTTATGGTGTCGTTGCTGTTTCGCTTCCACTGCAGTAGCGACTCCACCGTGCTGTCCGATGGTGCCCACCTCGGTGTCCCGAGATGCTTCTCGAACACGAGGTAGGCGTCTTCGCCGTACGGCGGCTGCTTGTGCTGGAGTGCTACCTCGGAAAGCTTCTTGGTGATGGCACCGACTATCCGCTTGCGGTGCCCCACGAATAGCTGTTGGCTGTAGTCTATGACAGCTATCTCTCGCAAACTGAGTGCCTGTTTGTCCGCCGCCGATGGCAGCAGTCCCTTCCGCGTGGGGAAGCCGAAGTCAAGGAGCTTGTCCTTGATGAGCAGTTCGGCCAGGTTCCGGTCGTGCGAGACCAGAAATAGTACCTCCCGGATGTTGTTGTCTGCAGGAGTCTCGTCCCTTGCTCCTTTTCGGATGCGGGCGATGGCTGCGCTGCCGTCCCACCCTCGCTGGGTGACCAGGTTGCCCAGGATGACGGCTGCTTGAACCACCGTCACCCCCCTCAGTTGGGGGGATGACACCTGGACTGTTCTTGATCGCAGCGTCCCCGTAGGCTGTCTGTAGGGGGACCACACGTACACCCTTGGGATGACCCGTGGCGGCTCGATGTCTACCCACGGGTCGTCAACGACGGTCATGGGAACCAGAAAGTTTGTATTGAAGAGTACGAACAGCGCCATAGGCCTCTTCTTGAAGGCAAGGTCGATTTGCACGACCTTGCCTTCGCGGTCTGTCCAGAGCTGCGTGTGCTCTATGTTAAATATTTTGTCGTCTTCACCCAGTCCCAGCGCGCGTCGGATGACGTCGGCCAGATACCTCAGGTAGAGGAGAGTATACCTCTGAGTTTCTCGGAGGTCTGTGATTTTTATTTGTGGGGACCCCTGCAGGGGGAGCCCGTACTTGTTAGTTTCCTCCGGGGCAAGGTCACAGCCCGTGATCGGCCGGACGTGGCGGAGGATTTGGTACCCCGCGTTCCCCCCGTGCCCTTCGGTGTCTGTGGCCTCTTCCGGGAGTCCCAGCTTACAGAACTCCTCCGGCCTGTTCTCGGGGAACGGGAGGTCCCGCGTGTCCTCCCACCAGGAGGTGACGATGTTCTCGATCTCCTCCTCCCGGTTGGTGCCCAAGGCTACCCTTGTTGGCAGCTTGGACACCTCGTCGATTGCCTTGGCAACCGACGGGATTTTGTCCCCCTTGGGGGACGCAGCATGCTTAGTGTAAGCATATGGCTGCAGTAGCGCGTTGGCCACTATTCTCGTTGGGACTCGTCCCTTGTTCGTCCCCGTGGGGTCCTCAGCCCGTAGGCCGGTGGGGCTCGTGGCACCCGATTTTTTCTTTTGTGTGTTTTGTTGTTTGTCAGGCTTGAATGTTTTCACTTCAGCCTTGCCCCACCTGAACTGCTTTCGCGGTTCAGGTTCCTCGTAAGGACTCGGGGGCCCTGAGAGATCAACCTCTCCCAGAGATGTCGGGGTTGCCGTGGCTTCCCCAGGTGTGTTCAGCTCGGTGGGAGTAGAGAACTCTTCTTGTGAGGGCTCGGTGGTCTCACCCATGGGTGAGTCCTGCGCGTCCAGCACCGGCATACTTACGATTTCTGGTAGTCGCGAGCGTTTGGTTGGAGGTTTGGATCCCTCCGCTACTCGTTTGTGACTTTCGCCCGTCCTTGATTTGGTTCTTGGACGGATGGCTTTCAGGAGCTGCGCGTTGAGCATTTTATCGGGATTCTCGGGGAGGGGTTTTTGAGTGTGCTGTTGTGCGTTGTTGAGGGTTTCGTCGCCGCTCTGGGTGCCGTTTTCGCCCTGCGAGTTCAAAAAACCGTTAACTTGGTGCTGGAAACGGCCATCAAAACAGCAGGGCGGGAGCGGGTGGGCCAAATCTGCATGTGTCCGTTGTGTCGTCCGCCATGGTGCCGTTAGTGTGTTCTCTGTGTTGTCGTTAGTGCATCCTGCGAGCACAGTTAGTAACAAAATCGCATTTTTGAAAATTATTTTTGGGTCCGCGGCTCGGACTAGGTGGCACGCTCAGACGGCTCCCCGACACCCATGGAGTAAGACCTGCACTCCACATCCCCGCGCACGCGCTCAGCCAGCTGCATCCGCGGCGGCTGGTTGCACAACATGCTTGTGTATATATGGGGTGTGCAAGATGGTGTGGGGGGGGGTCACCCAACATCTGAGTTGAACACTTGACAGTCATCCGCCCCGGGGGAAATCACCATCACGTGGTGCTCGGCGTATTCCACATAAGGATCACCTCCAACGGGGGTTTCGATCCTAGGAGCGTCCTGTAAGAGAGCGCCCTTAACGGACGCGTGGCGGTTTATGGTTCTCGCCAGTTCCGATGTCCAGAAGTCACACTGTAAGCGCGCGTCTCGGCGGGCACGGGCCTTGCAAAACTCTGGGCATTCCATCCATCTTCGGATGGTATCCTCGATCGGGAAATAATAGAACCACTCCTTCGGGCGCAACTTCTCCCCGTCCGCGGTTTTCACAACCTCAAACCGTCTTTCCTTGCAGCGCTTGACAACGATACCCGCTTCGTCTTTCTCCAGCACCACACCGCACTCCTCCATTGGGTCCCATTTCCTCGGATCTGGCTCTCGGGGGAAATGTCGGCACCACCGCGGGCATACATGAACCGCATATGCCATGTGATCTTCTACTTGCATGTAAGTCCGCATCCTATATAGGGTGCTTGGCAAGCGACATCGGGTAGGCCCACCCATCAGCATGAGCAGGACCTTCAGAAATCTGTCAAAAGCTGGCCGTGCCCAGCCTTGGTCCATTCGCAACTGCATGAAGTAGTAGACCGCCTCACCAACGGTTATATCATTATCCGGATTGTCAATAAACAGCGGTTCACCTGGGCGGATGTCCCATTGCAGGTTCTCCGGCGGAGGCATGTCCACGACATTTTCTTCCTCAGGCATGTCCACGTCCTGCTCTTCCTCGGCCGTGCGCAAGAGTTCATCCATGAGACCTGCCTCCGTGGCCGTGCGCTCGTCCCACATGTCGTAGTCTGTTGGCCACGCCTGGTCGCAACCGTGGGCATGGAAGGCCTGCTTTATCAAACCGTGCGTACGAACCCCATACCGCATTGTTAGTTCTTTATACACCCGTTGTGGGCTGGCAATACACTTAGCACACAAGAATGTTGCTGTCGTACGTACCTGGACAAATATGTTTTCGTTATACTCGGTGGCATCACTTTCCAGACGTAGCTGCCCCAGTAGCCGTGCGGTCTCCGCGTCGTCAGGTCCCTCCTCGTCTGAGAAGCCATCGGCACTTGCTTTAAGAAGGTCAGGCACCTCCTCTAGGTCGAACGACATATTCTCTGGTACCGCGCTGCCATGTGAGGTCTGGTTCTCCGTTAATTGCTCGTCGGGGCCGTACAGTTCCCCAGGCATGCGCATGGCCCCAATACTGGCCGGCCACGTAGGTAGCTTCGTCACACGCCATCTCGATGTAACATTGCCACTTGCCGCGTTTATTGTCTTCGCCACCTTGGTCAGGCGGTCATGCTCCGCCCGAAGCAATGGCCCTCCTCCTGCAGGGAGCGCTCCGTCTCGTCGACGTAGGACTGATCGCAGACTAGTGCGGGTGCCCTTGGACTCCGATGCAATGTCCATGACGTCAGATTGGCTAAGGCCGTACGTTGTATAAAGATCCTGCAAAAATACGACGATTGTTAGTATTCCACCATGGTTGTTGGCAAACAAAGGTTGCACGCGCTGCCTCCCCCCCCCTCATCCCCACCCCGTGAACACTTGGCCAACAGGAGGACGATAGGCGCACACGCAGCAATCATGTCGGCGAGGGAAGCTTTCAACCCGTGAGGCAAGTTGCGACAGGCAGTTGGAGCATGTACTTTGCGGGTTCTCAATATTAAAAATATTTGCATGTTTACGATGTCTAAGGGGCTGCGCCACGCCCTTCCCTAGCGCACTCCCTAGTGCGTATTGCATGTGCCCCACGTCTGTTCTCACACGACTGTCGTGTGGGTTCTATGAGTGATCGGGGTCCGCTATTTCCGTACTACGTCTCGGCGATTTATCAACACTACACCCGTTCCCAGAACGACGTGGTGCGCAGATGCTTCGGCCGCGCGTCCCCAAAGCCGCCTCGGTACTCGTCGGTTGTAAGTTCTCGGTTGTCACCGGAGCGATTTTTCCACCACACTCGGTAGTCCTCCGTGACGTATAGCTCTGGGACGCGAACCAGATTCATTTGCACCAGCTCGTCCCAGTCAAAAGTCTCCACGGAGAAGTCGTCGTGGAAAACACAGTAATCGAAGGCTCCGACGGGATCCTCCGGTCGGTCTTCCCACGCTTTCACGCCGATGCAATGGCACCGCATCACGGGGGGGTGCCCCAGCGCGCGCCACGCTGCTGGCGTGTCATGCTCGAAGCAATCCATGCCAACGAAGATCTCCAGGTCGCGCACTGTGCCATTTAAGTCATCAACATCCGCAGGGTATATTTCCCCGTAGTCCGCATGCGAGAAGTCCTCCAGCAGCAACTCCCCCGCCTGTGTATTCTGATTCACGTGGAGCTTCTTCTGGTCCCGAGAGGACATCCCGGTGCGCACAAGGTGGGCCTTCCGTCCGACGGGGCAGATTTTGCTCATGTGCTTGTTGCCCTGTACACGTGCAGGCGCCGGTGGTTCCGCCATGCTCTTGGAGGAGCGCGCCCTTCGCGGAACGCCACGCCTTTGCACTGAAGATGCCTTCTTCCTGGTGGCTTTAAAGGCAGCCTCAAGCGCCTCGGACGATTCCTTGTGTTTTATATCAGGTCGGCCGTCCAGCGCTTGTCCAGCGTCTCACGGGCCTGGTTCTCGTAGTGCGTGGTTGGCATGCTTGACAGGCAGAAGATTGAATCCAGGCATATGTACCGTAAAGAACACGGCCTTCGCAGTCATATTCACGCGCTTCCCCGTTTCCTTGTGCACTCGGGCGACATGCGCGACGAGGGTGGCGATGTCCAGCTGCTCTACTTGTGGAAGCAGGTCTTGCAGCTGGCGTTGCAGGCCCTCAAGGGCGCTTTCCTCCCCGAAGAAGATCTGGCTTTGTTAGCCTGCGCCTCTTGACTGCGAGCCATACAATATCACGTCACCAACTACACACAGGGCCCGGCTAGTGAAAACGACAACAAAGACTGCACGCACGGGCCGACTTACATGCTATATTGTTCTCCACCTGCAGCTCGTACGCGTTCTTATGCTGCGTGTTTAGCCGAGGGCTGGTACGCACAGGTAATCGAAGGCACTCTGGAACTGCAAACCATTCAACATCACGTCACCACCTACACACGGTGCCAGGCTAGTCAAACCGACAACGGAAACTGGTCCCAGGGGCCGACTTACTTGCTATATCGTTCTCCACCTGCAGGTCATTCGCGTTCTCATGCTGCGTGTTTAGCCGAGGGCTGGTACGCACAGGTGCCGAGTCGCTCCCTGGAACGTCTTCTCGGGCTGCTTGTGAAGCCACGGATTGCTCCCCGTTGATTCGTTGGCCTGTTGCGCGCGCGGCACGTCGGAGCCTCGTGCGCTGGAATCTAGCGCTGGTTCGCGGAGTCATCTCTGCCCCGGGCGCCTGTGCGCCGGACACTGCTGCCCCCCCCATGCAGATGTGCACCCCCCGGTTCTCCTGCCGCATCAGCCACCGTTGGCGTGCCGCACTGCGTGGTAGGGCTTGTTGGCGGGGTCGACACCTCCGTCCTCGGTGCCATGGGCTCCGCCCGCGCCCCACCTGCCGCAATGGGGGGGGGGTGACTGGTAAGCGCTTCAGCGCGTGTCAGTGGAATCACGAGATGGGGCCTCTTCGACGCCAGCGCCTGAAGGTTGAAGCTTTTGCACGCTGCCAAATCATCCGCTTGAAACCGAGCCAGCGTCATTCCCTTTTGCTGCATTATGCCGGCCCGGCGATTGTATAAACGAGCGTTCACTTTTTTCGTCGCCTCTTTCTGCGTCAGCATGGGGTAAATGGTGGTGACCTTCTCCACGATCATCGCATGCCGTTGCCTCGCTCGGGGGTCCCGCTTGAACGCCTTGCTGCGGTGTATTATGAGTCCGGCCTCGATATCGAAGCCTGGTGGAGAAGCCATGATGTAGGTTTCAATATCGTATTGAACCTCGGAGGCCTTCCTGGTTCTCGTGACCTTTGCCTTTTCCTGCACATTCCCCGGACAGCACAAACCACATAACAACCACATAACTAACATAACAACCACATAACTAACATATCAACCACATAACCACATCAAAACCGCATAACAAACTGGGCTTAACACCCCCCTCCCTTCGGTTTGCGCACGCGCCCGCTAGGCTCTCCAAACAGGTGGTCCGCCACTCGAGGCGGAAAGGCGTTTACAAAGGAACGCAATACTTGTTTATTTACATTTACGTATACTTTACATCTAGGGGGCTGCGCCACGCCCTTCCCTAGCGCACTCGCTACTATCGATGCAGACTGCTTATTTTGGGCATTGCTCTACTGCTTAGATAGTTTGCCACGCTGCTTTGCAACATCACTCTACCGCTGCGATGGGAGCTGCTCGACTCCAACTCTGAACAGCAGCGCCTCTTGCCTGCACATGACAACAACCAGTACATTAGGATTTGTGAGGTTTAGTATACAAGGACACGCGCACGCCACTCCTAACCCACCGGCTGTAATCGATCGCGCAGATGTCGATTGCAGAAAGCGATTGTTGATGAGATCCAAAGCAGTACCTGATTAGATAGTCGCCCCTGACGGATTGAACTGCTACTTCGATTTCTTCCCTGGCGCATCATCGGACTTCGTCGTGCGTTTTCGCAGGAGCAATCTGTCTGTTTCAGCTTTTTCCTTTCCCGCCGCTTCCTCCGTGAGGATCCGCATGAAGTGGCCAGGGTAAGTTACCCATGTCTGGTCATCTGCCGGAAGGTTGGGGTCGTATAACGGAACCTTCAGCATATGCAGGATCCGGATGGGTTCGTTGCTCGTCAGTGGTTCTTCAGGGGGCGGGCAGAAGTACTGCATACTGAAGGGCGCATATTGGCCGTATATCGCGTTGTCACGGTCGGGCATGACGAGATTGAAGGGATTGACGCCTGGTGGCCACTTCCGGCGCCACACTTCCTCTCGAGTGGGGAATATCCGGTACACCTGCAGAACCCGTTTGGCCATGCTCGCCAGGACCAGGAACGAATGCTCGTCACTGTGCGCCTTCCCTGTATGCAGATCACTGATGAATTCGGAATCGTTCAGCCACTCCGGGCGGCGGCCAGATCCATCGCTCCAGGTGGGGTTTGTGTTAATATACTCAACTAAAGCCTCCCGCAGCTTGACTGTAAAGAACTTCACGCCGCTCCGTTGCACTTGGTGACAGGGTCGTCCATCCGCACATGTGATGTACGGAGCAACCACGGAAAGCCAGCAATCACCGTCAAACGGGACATCCCTTAACGTTAGCCCAGCGGATGCCAGGTATTCCTCGAGGGCGTCGTCGGTTGCAAAGCCCTGCTGGTGCGCTGGTTGTACATGGGTTAGCTGCATTCTGGCGTCCAGAACACCCGGCTCAGCGATCACGTGCGGGCCGTCGGTCTGAAGTTGCTTGACCTCCGTGTAAAAAATCAGTCGACCTTCCTCGCCTGGTGCGTCACACGCAAAATCTAGCAACAATCGCATGTCCGCAGTCCGAACATGGTGCACCCGTCCATCATTGCCATACACCAAGGTGCCCTCCGTCAGGCCTGGGGGGCGGGGCGGAGCTGCCCCGACGACGCGTGCTTCCGGGGCCGGTGTGGCCGCGGGAGCAGCCATTGGTGCAGCAGCACTGGTCGCCGGTTGGCCCACCAATCCGCATTTCATGGCTGCCAGCGTCTTCCTAGGGCGACATTTTTTCCTGCCGGAAGTTGCCACGTGCGATGGCACGGTGGGAGGTGCTGTAGTGGCAGGCATAGGTGCACTCCTCGCCTTAGTGTTACGCGCAGCCAGCCCAAGGCAAGGTGGGACCGCCTGCAATGAGGCCACGTTCCGATGCCAGCCAGGGATATCCGATGGGGACAGGTGGCAACTGCACCGACACGCGAACGTGGGCCGTGAACAATTCCAGTTGTGGGTGATGACGGAAGCCACAAGCTTCGCCAATTCCATGCTGGGAAAGCTAAGCTGGTGTAAGAGTTCAGTGGTTAGGTAACCGTTGGCGTCGAACATAGGCTGCGTGACGGGTGTCGTCCGCCGTCTTCGCTCCGCCGCCCTCCGCTTTTTAGCCGCCGCCCGCCGGGCCTCGGCAGCTGGAGACCGCATGCCTGAAAATGGCTTCTTGGGCTGCTTCTTAGGCTGCTCACCACCGCCAACAGCTGGAGCACCGACCGGTGTGTGGCCAAGCAGCACCGCATGCTCGTCAGCGCGAGCAGCAGCCGGAGCTGCTGCTCCTTCATCCGTCGCCACCATGCTGGGTTTGGCTGCAGATCGATGTACAGACACGCAAAGCGCCTTGATCACTGACTGCATCGTGGGGCAAGACACTTGCATCTTCTGGAAGAGCGGGTGTTCATGGAACCCCTGCACCGTTGACACTTGCACAACAACCTGCCCCTCCGCATACTGCAGGGGGGGTCCCGCGCATTGCTCCGGGCTTGGTGCCTCTGCCGGAGGCAGCTTCCATTTCACATCCCGGAGGGAGGCGCGCTCTTCCGGTGAGAGGTCGGCACTCGGACCGAAGGCGAGCAGAATCTGGCGCGCACCCATGGCCACGTCTGCAAAGCTGACAACCGCGCGCGCACGTGCCTCCGCCGGTTCCAGCGCCTGAAAGTCCTGCAACGTGGCGGCATATCCCCGGTGCCTCTCGTGGACCATTAGCGGTGGCCTTAATCCCCTCGCATTCCGGAAGGCAAAGCACTCGCCGCACATCACGTGCCCCACTTGCGTCAGATCTGTACCCTCGTGAAGGGGGTGTATGCAAGCCTTACAGGCGTGCACCCTTGGGAGGAGATCGTACCCGCCCTTGAACTGGATGGCATCACCGCATGCTATGCACACCATTCGTATAGGCATGCCGTACATCTCCGTGAAACCGTGTGAGGCGATGTGCACAGCGTTGTCCAGGTCGATGACACCCTTCTCCAGGTACGAGAACGCATGGTACACGCAAAGGGACAGGGACCTCTGCCTGAATACTCCTTCCAGCCCAGGCACGGCCTGACCAGGGCACTTTCCCTGGTGTGCGGTGAGCGTGGCCGGCCACACGGTCATCCAACCGGGCCCTCCTCCCACGCGCGCCTGCTGGAAAGGGGAGGCGGTGGGGAAGCCCTGGAAAGCCGCTGGCAGCTGCATGACACCATCCGTGTTCTCCGGCCAGTACTTCGTCTCAACCGTTTCAGGCAAGACCTCAGTGTAACCCTGCTCATCCAGGCACATCAGGGCGGAGTAGGTACGGATTCCAGCCTCACCATACACCCGTGGCAGCCCAAGCAGTTCCTCCATGGAATGCGCATGAACGTCGGTGTGCTTGACCTGACTGGGGCTGTCAATGCAACGACCGAGTACAGCAGGCGCCGGCAGGAATACTTTTGTGTCCGGCGTCCTCTCCCCCAAATGGCGATAGATACAGTCTCCCCGCCGCTCCATCTCCGCTCGCATGTACCACCACACCCTACAAATTTAGAACCTTGTGTCTACCTTGTGTTTACCTTGTGTTTCGAGCCAAGTAGGGCCCTACTTGGGCAATGTCGGCAGTAAAATGGCAAAACCAGCCAAAATCGGGTGAAATGAAGTTTCCGATAGTTTGTTTTTTATTGTTGATATCGATGGTTTGGGTCGATGTAAGACATATGGAGCGAAGTTTTGGGTGGAATGGCTTTGGTAACCTCACCTTTTGAGGCCTCAAAGTTGTGCTACTCGGTACCTGCCCTGTACTTGGGGCTGTACCTGGGCTGTACTTGAAAACATTGGAAAAGAATATTTTTGGAATCTGTTTTTTTTTTGGGCTATTACGCTTATTTAGTCCTTACTATGGACAGTCTCCAAAGATTTAACGGAAAAAACATTTTACACTTCCTGTTACAGCACCTCAAAGTTAGGGCAGTATGGGCATTGGGTAGGTAAGGGGTAAGTAGGGGGCAATACCTACCCTGTACCTGGGCTGTACCTGGGCTGTACTTGAAAACATTGGAAAAAAATATTTTTGGAATCTGTTTTTTTGGGCTATTACGCTTATTTAGTCCTTACTATGGACAGTCTCCAAAGATTTAACTGAAAAAACATTTTACGCTTCCTGTTACAGCACCTCAAAGTTAGGTCAGTATGGGCATTGGGTAGGTAAGGGGTAAGTAGGGGGCAATACCTACCCCTG
>LGRX02016955.1:0-46821 GCA_001247695.2 Cymbomonas tetramitiformis | reverse complement strand
TGCGTGTGACCGAGGGAGTGTTACAGCCAGGCTGTGGTGTGGCGGTGTGTACGGCAGCAGTGTGGACCGGGTCCGTATGCGTGCCCTCCCAATGTATCCTCATCCCAGGCACTGCAATATGGATGCATGCAGTGTCAGGTGCAATTGTGGTGGCTGGGGGGATACCAATGGCCCGAGGCTCAGGCTGGTGGCAGTCGGGGGGTGGTGATGGTGGTGGGAGGGGAGTGGTGGAGGTGGGAGGGGTGGTGGCAGTGTCCAGAGTGTCCTCGGAGATGGTGGAGGCCACTGAGGTGCTGCCGGTCAGGAGGTCAGTCAGGTAGGGCACAGGGCACTGGGTGTTGCAGTCCACGGTGATGTCTGTCTGGACTGGGGCGGTGGCGGTGCTGTTGGCTGAAGCCAGTGACTCAGCTACCTGGAGCTGCCGCTCAAGCTTCTGCTGCTGCTGCCTGGCCTTCTTCTGCTTCTCCTTGTCCCGCTTCCTCTGCCGCTTTGTCTTCTCCCAAGCCGGGTCCTCGTGGTCCGGGTCCTCCCTCAAGTCAGTAGCCGTGACGGTGTCAAAGTACCTGAAGACGAGGAGGGCGGGGGGCTCCAGCTGGGGGAAGGAGAACTGGGTGTCGGGTGGAGAGGCGGAGGGGGAGAGGGAGCTGAAGGGATTGGGGGAGAAGTGGTTGGCCGAAGCCGAGGGGGTTGGGTGAGGTGAGGGGCCAGAGAACTGAGGGATCCAGGGCTTACTGGTGAGGGCGGGCCACTCAGTCTCATCATCCTCCTGGTCTGCCTGGAAGCTGACTGCCTTAGCTGGATGGTGAAACTCAGAGCGGGAGGGGGGGGGGGTGGCGGAAGGGGGTGGCTGGGCTCTGAGCTGCAACTCCTGCCTGAGAGCTGCCAGCTCGATGCGGTGCTGGCTGATGCACTGTCGGTGGGGGGGTGAGGTGGGGGTGGCAGGGGGCGCGGTGGGGGTGGCAGGGGGTGTGGAGGGACGGGGGGCAGAGACATGGTTCACAGATGGAGGGGGGCCGGCTTTGACCCACATGTCGGCCTTCTCAGCCAGTGTGCAGGGGCAGCCGAACCTGCCGAGGGAGTGGGTGACGGTCTTGTTGTACTTGTACTTGCAGGAGCGGCAGGGGTGGCCGATGGACTTGTCACTGGGGTCGGAGGGGGTGAATTTGAAGTTGTCCCAGGTGCCAGAGGGGGTGGAGTCCTTGTTGGTGGAGCCGGCGTGCTTGAGCTTGGAGGCCTTGTACAGGGCCCTCTCGTGCTCAATGAAGGTAGCTCTGGTGCCGCCCCGTAGTGGTGATCGGGGCCTGGATGGAGGTGGTGTGGTGGCCCGAGGGTGCGTACCCTTGCCACCCTTGCCCCCCTTGCCGCCCTTGCCATTAGGGTGCTTCTCCTTCGGCTTGGTTGTGTCAGCCGAGCCCCGCCCCCCCTCACGGACTTCCCCCGTCATGGAGGCAGCTCGGGGGCGGGATGAAGAGCCAGGGAGCTGGGAATGGTGGGCAGAGCCCCGGGTGTACCACACATTACCGATGGCCTCAATGAACTTCTGAAGACCACCGGGGAAGCCAGAGGAGGTCATGCGGTTGTTCTCCTCGTAGGTGCGGATGACATCGAAGTACAGGGGGATGTCAAAGAGGTGCTCGGCCGTGTCCTGGGAGGCCCGTAAGATGTCGATGAGGACCTCCTGCTCCTGCTGTCCAGAGAAGGCGGGGTGAAGCTGCCTGTGGCTGCCGATGAGGGTGGCGAAGGTGTTCAGCTTCAAGCCGGGGTCCTCGGACTCAGAGATTCGGAGGGCCTTGGCCGTGGTGAGGTTGGAGTGGTCCGTGGAGGGGGGGTAGGTGATCAGGCGGCAGTGCACGTGCAGTAGAAGCAGTCTGCCGTCCACCTGAGCCTGGGGGGAGTCCTTCACAATTTGTGACAACACAATTTGTGTGTTGCCACAAGTGGCCGCAAGTAGAAGTTGAGCTAGAAGGCCATTGGAGATACCGTCGTAGGGCTCGTCCTTCAGTCGGTGTTGAAGGTTAAGTAGTGCTGGGGCGTGTCCAGGTCGGGTGGCGGTGAGCACACGGGTCAGGGCCTCACAGAACTTCTTGAACACAATGTCGCCGCCCGCGGTGAGGAAGTTCAATTGGAGTTCACGTTGTTGTTGTCGCTCGTGAATGTCCGTGAGGGCATAATAGGCGGTCTTCAACTGCTTCAGGAGCGGAGTGACGTCAGGAGTGGTGGAGCGGGTGTTGAAGGCGCTGGAGTTGTCGTCCATGATGTGCTTGATCTTGGTTGGAGGAAGTGGTTGCCCATCTCGATGTTGCAATGGCGTAACCTCTGGAATAGTCTCCAATTCCTTGGTCGGTGGCGTCGAACATCTTGTCCGAAGTAATTACGACTGAAGATGGCGTCGAAGATGAAGTAGTTCTACTCGCAACAGTGCGAGCCAGAGAGGTGACGTTGACGCATTCGTCGCGGACTTTGATTAAGTCGTCGAGGATGGTCTCGTTGAGTTGATTGACGTCGTTGAGTTCTTCCTTCGTGACGTAATTCTCGTGGATCTCGTCGGACTGGGCAGATGAACGCTGAAATGCTACTACAAGCGAGGTGACGGTGGTGGAGAGCTCAGCGACAGTGGCGCTGAGTGCATGAACATCTTGAAGAAGGGCGTTGGTCGTGATGGAGATTTCTTCGTTTGTTGGAGATGGCGGAAGAGGTTGACGTGAAGTAAATAAACGTCGTTGAGCATGTTGTTGACGCTCTTGTGTTGGCGGTTGGGATCCCGGAGTTGTTGTTGGTGTGAACGTTGACATGGTAGACCTTCGGACCGTTGGTGGCGGTGAAGGCGACGATGTTGCGCAAGACGTTCTCCTAGGGGTTGAGATGAAGATTTTCTCTAAGTTTTGTTAATTTTCAAAAAATTGGCCAGCGCTTCCGCGGTAAATGCTCGTAATTTACCTAAAATCTAAGGCGTCCCTCAAATTTTGGCAGAGCGATGTGATAATTAGCGGTCGCGTTTCAACATTGAAGTTAAATGAAAGGCCGAGAGGGCAATCGTAAAAGAATTCCCAATCATAAAAGGTTTCGGCGAGTTAAAATTGAAACCGGCCCGACCTGCGGAGGGTTAGTGTAAAAGCAAGTCGCAATTTTCAAACATTTTCGCTGACTGCCAGTTCGATGTGCTTTTGGCGGCTAATTTGAAATTTGTTGTTTCATCAGAGATTGCAGTGGTGCGTTGTGGTCTAACATAACCTAATAGATAGTATGAAACACATATAGGGTAGAATATTCTATATATCCGTGTTTTAATACTATCGCTGTACGCATAAATATGAGGCTCAAACGGTGATAATATGTCTGTAAAAGATATAACATATGAGAGTCTGAGAGTCTAAGTAGCTTATGCTACGTGCGCTGTGTAAGTCTGTACGAGTACGGCTACGGTGATGCTCGAGTACTCTAACACGTGGCTCGCAGTCACTATCGCTGTGACTCGCGGTCTCTGTCGCTATGACTCGCGGTCTCGAGCCGAATAATAATGCAGTCATCTGTCACATGCATCGAGGAATGTCATACAGGGGGCAGTACGGTATATCTAGTCCCCCGTGACTGACATACATGAAGATGTGCCAACGCAGGGAAATGCAGCTTAACACTGGGAAGGTGTTGAGCGACGAAGAGCTGCGTACCTTCATCGAGGACTGCGTGGAAAACCTGCGCATCAAGGTCTTCCAGACGCGGGTGAAGGAGCAACTGAGGGCACAGTTCCCGCCACCCAATCGGGTGACCTGGAAGGACCTGGAGTCCATCGTCGAGGTTTAAGACAAGCTCAAGGGCGATGCAGAGTCTTGGATCCTCACCTTCCTCCAGGAGATCACCAGGCGGTGTGGCTGCCAGTACTCCACCTGGGAGGCGCGTCAACATGGCCTTGACCTCAAGGCGATAAAGAACTCGATCAAGAAGATTGAGTCCGCTGGGGAAGGGCAGTCAGGCGAACTGGAGAGCAGCAAGAAGGCAGAGACACCACCTTCTAAGAAGATGAAGAAGGAGGTGAATGTTGCCGAAAGAGCTAAGAAGACCTCCTACAACAAGACGCCGCCGCCAGCAGAGGGCGTTCGTACGAACGACAAGCCCAAGTGCTTACGCTGCTTTGGAGGGGGCTGGCATGAGTCCGATCCCGAGCAGTGCAGGAGCGGCTACAAACACGTCAAGATGCCTGCTGGGTTCCACGAGAGCAGACTTGGTTCCAGCAAGTGGTGGGACGCGGAGAATGCCGCCCTGCGCATGTACAATTTGAAGAACCGCTTCAAGAACTCTGACTGGGGCATCCTGGTGACGGACTGGCAGCAGCTGTCCAACGATGAGAAAGACAAGTACAGAGCCAAACAGGCACCGGAGGACAAGCAGAAGGGCGCCACTGGCAACCCTGAGGCGTTGAAGGCAGAGTACCAGGGCATGGTGGCTGCTAGGAAGACGGCCAGTCGTGCGGGCAGTGTGAAGTCGCAGGTGCTGTCTGAGGATGAGGGCTCCGACGAGGAGCCAGTCGCAGCGCGCGTCGCGGAGAGGGAGACGCACATCATCGATGCACGCGCGCACCACCATGGCAGCGCAGGGGTAGGAGCATCGTCTGGCCCTCCAACCGAGCTACTCTCAGCTATGGCCGAGGACATGGGCGAAGAGGAGCTCTCGAGCGCCCTCAACACCTTGGGTTTGGGGGCACTCCCCGAGACGTGGTGCAAGAGTGCGGAGTCTGAGCTCACGGCGGCTCCAGCAGTAGCCCTGGGAAGTACCCAACGCATGAGGGGCTTCCCAGTAAAGACACCCGAGGAGTACGAGGCAGACGCACAGGTGCCCATGGCGCCTGCGGCGGACGAGATGCAGAGGAAGGTGCAGCTCATGGCCTCCGTGATCAAGAGTCTGGGAGCAGCTTTCCGTAAGCTAGCTGCTGGACTCGTGGCAGAGGGTCGCATAACAGCTCCAAGGGGTGTGGAGACCTTGGTGGAACTGGCTGAGAGCAACCAGCTCCCCGTGCCGACAGCCTCAGCAGCAGACTGCCAGGACATCAGCGACGAGGGTGACGACTGCCCGGGCATGGAGTCGGGCGACGACAGCGACGATGATGACGATTGCCCGGGCATGGAGTCGGGCGACGACAGTGACGAAGAAGAGGTTCCTCTGGACGAGATGCCGGAGGACACGGTGGAGCAGCCCAGGAAGGGGAGGACTGCGGTGCATGTAACTGCTGCAGCGGCCACCGTCCAGGAGAGCTACGGGGTGAGAGACTTCAGCGAGAGGGGCGAGCTGCACGCAGGGACCATGGAAGCCAAGGCATACGAGCTATTGAAGAAGAGGATGCTCAGTGGCCTTACAGAGGAGCAGCTCACTGCCATGGCGCAGGTCCAGCCTGTATGCAAGCTCCTGAACGAGTCTTTGGCACAAGGGATGGCTCTGATGGCCTCTGGGGGCCTGCTCATGTTGTACAAAGCGCTTCTTCTGGACACTGGGGCCAACTGCAACATTATCCCCATCAGGACAGCCAACAGGTTGGGCTTGACCATTTTTGATGCGGACGGAGACGGGGGCCAGGGTGGCTAGATGTGACGGCAGCCCTGCAGAATTCACCAAGTACTGCTACGTGGATGTGGTCCTCGCCGCGGGCACGCCGTACATGACTCTGCATCGGCTCCATGCCTTCGTCACTTACACCAACGACACTACGTGGGATTTCTTGGTGGGCACGGGACCCCTGAAGAACGCACTCAAGCTGACCATCGACCTCTACCGAGGCATCGCCACTTCTGAGGCCGCGGTGTCACTGGGCATGAGGGAGAAGGTCACGCTGCCGTTGATCGAGTTGACGCCGCCCGTTGATGCAAGGAGCAAGCGGAACGAAGACCCGAGAGTGTGCCTGGCGACTGAGATCTTCGACGTCGATGCTACGGCAGCGCGCACTCTTGCCCCCGCTTTTGAGGGCTGCGCTCTACCACCACGTGAAGCGGTGTCTCTGGACACAAGGGGAGAAGACCGTCTGGCCCTCGCAGGGGAAAGGTGTGCGCCTGCACCTTGTGCATTCTCGCGAAACCACCCCGAGCTAATGGACAGCCTGGCGTCATGGCTAGAGGAGATGAGACTGAGAAGGTTCAACTCGGAGGAGAGGGAGAGGCTCGAGGCGCGCTGCCAGTCCATGGTGGAGGCGGGCTTCTTGAAACCCAGCTCAATGATGCAAGTCGAACTCACTGGGCGGGTCAGCTTACACGCCGAGAGCGCAACGTACGAACCTCCGGTGCCTGGTACGTCCTTAACAGACCAGATGTTGGGCATGCTACGAGCGTCATCACGCAGCCAACGGGAAGCCAATGTGGCGACCAGAAGTGAGTGGTCCAGTGTTGAAGAGCCAGCTGGGAGGGGGTCCATCATGCCAGCCAGCCTGGCCACGACTCAGACAGACCCTCGCTATCCAGACCTCACGCCGGAGCAAGAGGCCGAGAGCGAAGCTGACTTCAAGCTGGCCAGCGTGCAGCCATGGGTGGGCATGGCAGTGAACCCGTGGGATTACCAAGACAAGGAGAGCAGCTGGTCTCGGCAGCGCCTATACATCGACCGCACGGGCTATGCTCGTCTGTGCACACTCTGTGAAGAGGGCGATGGAAGTGGTGTGGACGCAGGATTTGCGCAGGTCAAGTTCTCGCGTTGTGGAGAATTCAAGACCATCTTGGAGACGGAGTTACTGTGGCCCGACTTTACGTTGGTGGATCAGAAGGTTGACAAGGAGACGAAGATACCCTCAGAGTCCTGGACCACAAGGGCGAGCGGCAGGAAGGACAACGACCAGGTCCCACTCCCTGACTGTGGTGCCCATCGGGAGGCTGGAAGGTACACGATGACGAGTGTTCAGGAGATCCTCAACACCCATCAGATTTACCCAGGGGTCGTAACGGGCAAGCTCATGTGGGACAAGGTGGCGCGTCAGTTCTGCGTGCTCAGCGAGCACACTTGCGCCCAGTGGGATCTCATGGAGCGCATGGTACGTCACACCATGGAAGGTGCCGCCAACATGAGCCCCATGGGTAAGATGACTGGCGAGTTCCAGCTGCCTTTTTACTATGAGAAGGACCAGCGTTGGCAATACCAGCATCTGAAGTACGTGCAGCGAGTGGACATCGCTGACCTTCGGGCTCGTCTAAAGGTGAGGTATGATAAGGAGGTGGCTGGTGTGAAGGACCTGAATGTGAAGGTGGTCCCGCAGCTCACGCTGTCAGACGCAGCGGACAAGGTGGGGAAGTTCTACCCAGTGACAGATGGGGAAGGAGGCAGTGGCGAGGTGTTCAGCACGAACGCCGCCGCCGTGGAGTACCTACACTTGGGGGACAACGCTAGAGTGATGCTTGGTGCATGCAAGACAGAGGAGCAAGCACATGACGCGCTGGACACTTATGGGGCCAGAAGGAACCCTCCAGTACGTACGTCCAAGACTCTCAGGACGCTGAAGACGGTCAAGGGGGATGAGGCAGGACCATCTGGCTCCGCACCGCCACCATCCTCAGCTACGCTTCGTCTGAGGCATCAAACCTGGCCCAATGGCGTCTTTGACCCTGCCATGTTAGAGTATCACACTTCAGTGTTCCAGGGCACCTACGAGCCAGAGTCGCCCACTCGCAGCAAGAACACAGCTGGGGAAGCCGACTGGCTGGATCTGAGAGGGATCTCAGAGTTCACGGCGCTGCATGGACAGACGGTCTTCCTCATCCAGTACCGTTGTTTCATGGGCGAAATCGAGTTCCAACTTGGGAAGCCCTTCGCGCAGCGAGGAAAGGGGGTGCACACGCAGCGACTCAGCAGCAAGACCCTGCACCAGTACTCCTCCTCCGCAGGAGTGGGACAACGGGGAGAGTTTCTGCCTCTGGGTGGGCAGTCGAAAGGCTGCACGGGAGGACTCCTCGGCACCTTACAGAAACACATGGAGCATCTTGTTGATCGTACTCAACTCTTGGAGATAGCCAGAAGCCATTTGAGCGATGGCCCGCAGCAGGGCACCCTACGGGTGTTCAAGACCCGTGCCAATGCCCAGTCCAAGGCCGTCTGTGACTACCTCTTCGAGGACAATCGCTATTACCGTGAGCGAGGACCCAGTGAGATGTCGTTCACCTTGGAGTACCTCTCCTCAGGGACGCGCAAGTTCGACTGCTGTAGCTGGGAGACCTGGAAAAAGGTGGCAGTGATGCATCGAGAACCATTGTCTGCGTTCACATCCTCGGTGGGCCCTGCGTTGCTGGCTGAGGCACGTCGGGCAGAGGTGCAGGTGCGCCTTCGCAACGACTTCATGAGGTGTAAGGCTGCGGAATTACCGGTAATTTTGAAACGGGGTCGGGTAATACCGGGTAATTACCAAGTAATACCAGGTAATTTTACCAGGTAATCGCTAGGGGGATCGGGTAATACCAGGTAATTACATACTTAAAAAATTACCAGTAATTACCCCAAAAAATTACTCCGCAGCCTTAATGAGGTGCTTGGACCCAATCGAGGGAGAGAATGATTCCCATGCAGGAAGTGAGGAGGAAGATGGCAGCATCTCGGGAGACTCGCCCGACCTCGCGGCTGCTGCAGGGGTGAGCACCCACACGTGCCGCACCAGAACACCATCGCCGCAAACAGAGGATGAGGACAGCGTGGAGGTCATCAGTGAAAGGTTTGTTGGATTGTCTGCCAGTTTGGCGCGAGGGCGCGCCGAGGTCGCGGCAAACAACATCACCATGGCGGCTCTCTCGGAGTCGGTACGGGCGCGTCAGGAGATCATCAGAGAATATGAAGAACGACCTCGTGCTGCCCGCGCGACTGCGAGGATGAGTACGCTTGGGTCAGACTGCCATGGGCTTGATGGTCGTGATGGCGCGCGAGCTACGCCCACGCAGGCACTCTGCTCTGGCCGAGCTCTCGGCGGGACGCAGACCAGGGGCTTGGAGTGCAACATGGCACAGAGGCCTGAGCACCGCTCAATCCACGACATTCTGAGATCCCCGGCACATTCAGTCTGCACACAGCAGACTGAAGCCATGCCTCCAGCTGCACAGGAGCAGGACTCCATTTCGTACGTGCCATCAACCCCGAGCTCTACAGCGCCCAGCAGCCCGGAGCGTTCCAGTGGCCGCGTTGCGCGTGTCGACACTCGACTTTCAGGTCATCCTGCGGCGCGCCCGCAGAGTCCAACTGCGAGTGCCGTGCAGCAGCGTTCGCCACGAGCTGGCCAGCGCAGGAGGAGATCTCCGAGCCCCAGGGAAGGAGCTCATCGTCAGGACGCGGCTCGCGGTCGACATGCCGGCAACGGCGCGTCGCGTTCTCCCCAGGGACGCCAAAGTTATGATGAACGCTGGGAGGAGAGGAGAAGGGAGAGCGCACTGGGGCCTTTTCAAGGGGGCACCGGGCCGGCTGCAGCCCGGCGCGCCCGTCACTGAGAAGCAGCCCCGGCGCACAGCCGGGCACGCAGCCCGCCGATGATAGGCGGGCGAAGCGCACTCAGGTGTGCTTCCTGCTCGTGGGGGTGTTCGTGCGCTTGCATTGGCCGCAGCTACCTCATTTTGCAGTAATGGCAGTATGGATGGCCATGGAGGTAACCAGATTTCTTGGTGAGGTCGTCGCCTGCTGGGCATTCCACACTGGGGTGCCCCGCAGAGCCATGGCACGCGCATTGTGGACCATACACACAGCACCACTCGAACCGTGGGCACATCAGCAGGCGCCTCTGCGAGTGCTGTTGGAGCTGGCTAGGCACCTACTGCTGTTGACCAAGGGGGCCCTTAAGGTAGCTGGGCTCCACCATGCCCAGCGTGGGCTGTGGTACGTGCCATTGCTACGGTTCGGCCTCGCCATGCTCGCCATGCACTTCACGCACATGGTCGGCACTCTGGGGTGCGTCTTGGCAGTTGGCGCCCACGTTATCCACCATGGGTTGCCAGGCTCCTGCTTGATTTACGATGGTGGTGCGTTCGCCACGCTGGAGACTCAGATGGGTCGTGCGCTGGCGGTCGCCCAGCGAATCTTGGCCGCAGGGCCGGCTACGCTGGCCGCTGTTCCTCAACGCATGCGGAAGCCGCGCTTTGCCGCCCGACTGCAGCGCCTGCAGTTCACAGCCGCTTGCTACCAGGTGGCGCACTGTATCTATGTGGCATCAGTCTTGGCGCTGGTGATCTACGTGTCTGCGGGAGGAGGCCTGGGCCGTATGCAAGGGGGGTGGAGGATGTTGACTTGCATACTGACCCTTCACCCTCCAGTTAAACCAGTGGGGACCAGCAGAATTTTAAAACTTTTGCTGCTACTAGCGGTGGCTGCTTGGGTGACCGCTGTGGCCCCTGGGGAGTTTCAGGGCGTGCTGACGGTGGGATCATGCTCGGGCTCGCCGACCAGATCTATCAGGACCGCCTGGGAAGACCAGAGGTCTTCGCGCCAATGGGACACCGGATGGGAGGCTATGGTGGCAGAGCGAGACGAGGTGCTTCCGCACACGGTGCTGGACACGTTACAGCCAGGGGGCACGACCAGGGTCACCAAGGACGAGGCCGCGTGGCTGGACACCGAGCTCAATGCCACCTTCGGAGGACATCCCGAGTTCACCGAGGAGAACTGGGAGGAGATGCGCAACGTAGTAAGGAGGTGCAGCTACTGCTTCGCCAACAAGCCGCAGGACATCAAAGGCTACCATGGAGGCGCGGCACATGCGACCTTCGCCATCCTTTTCAAGGACGAGACTAAGGTAGCTTATCAACGACCGAGGAAATACAGCCCGGGAGAGCAGGAGATCATCGACCTGCACTGCAAGGAACTGCTGGAATATGGCTTCATCGAGCCGGCTTCGCAGCACTGTAGACACGCCAGCAACGTGGTGGTCGCGGGGAAGAAGGATCACGACACTGGACAGTGGACCTCGACGAGGTTCTGCGTCGACCTCCGGAACACGAACCGGTTGTCGCTGAAGGATAACACGTTACCACATCGTCCAGAAGAGCTCTACCAGCGCGTGGCCAAGGCCAAGTTCAAGACTACCCTGGACGCGACCAAGGCGTTCCACCAGATCCCCATGACTACTGAGGAGGACAGGGACAAGACAGCGTTCTGGTGGGGCAACCAGCTTTATCGCTACACATTCATGCCGTTTGGAGCAGCTGGAGCGACCGCAGCCTTCATCAGGATCATGGACTACGAGCTGCGTCACCTGCAACACTGCACGGTGGCGTACGTCGATGACGTGTGCATATACTCAGACACCGCTGAGCAGCACATCAAGGATGTAGAAGCTGTGCTTCGCACTTTGGGGGATGCAGGGATACGCCTGCATTCGGGCAAGTCGACCTTCGGGTCAGCCACGGTGGACTTCTTGGGCTACCGCATCGGCTATAACACCATTGGCGCGCAGGATATCAAGTGCAAGGCCATCCAAGAGCTGCCCAAGCCCGAGGATAAAACTGGAGTGCGCTCCATCCTTGGACTCATGAACTATTACAAAGGTCTGGTGGGGGAGCCCATGGGACCCAACTACTCAGAGATGGCACGACCATTGAACGACCTGCTCAGAAAGGAAGTGTTGGATGTCAAGGAAGCTTGGGGGAAGGAGCAGGACCAGGCATTGCAGGCATTGAAGGACGCCCTATGTTCGGGGAGATGTTTGAAGCCCATTGATTACAGCAGGCCCATCTTCCTCTACACGGACTGGAGCAACCATGGCATTGGCGCAGTGCTGGGTCAGAAGGACGAGAATGGCGTAGAGCACATCTGTGTGGTCATCAGCCGCTCGCTGTCGAAGACCGAGAGACAGTACGCGAGCTTCCAGGGTGAGATGCTGGCAGTGGTGTGGGCAATCCGCACATTACGACAGTACCTGCACGGGATCCACTTCACGCTGATTACCGACCATTCGCCGCTCACAACACTCATGGAGAAGGGGGACCTACAGGGTCAACACCTACGCTGGGCCATCAGCCTCCAGGAGTTTGAGTTCACGGTCCAGTACCGACCAGGTCCGAAGAATGAGAACGCGGATGTGCCATCCAGGTACCCACTGCCCAGCACCGCAGACGAGACTGGTGCCCGTTTGGACCGTGAAGGGGACCGAGCCAGGGAAGCGGGGCGTGCCGAGAGGCTAACGCGCTGCTTCACAGACACCATTTGCTGGGAAGTGACCAGGGACCCACCACTTGGTCCCGAAGTAAGCCCAGAAGCCCAGGTGGCCAACTACTGCGAGAACATGGTCAGGGAGCAGCTGGGAACCAGCGCAGTCCATCGACTGTTTGACTTGCACTACCAAGAAGAGCTGGAGTGCAACAAGGGGGTCATGTTTGACACTGACCACCCGGATGTGGCCAGGTGCTCGGGCAGGTTGACTCGAGTCGCCTGGGATGCCCTCAGCCAGGTCCGGCCAATCAGGGGTATGCATTCCGGAGGCTCACCGGCGATATACGGCGACGAGACCATGGAGGGTGGTAAGCTCAAAGTGCCGAAGAAGATCGACACGAGAGTGATTGACAAGAGCTTCTTCCGGGAAGCCAGAGAAGAGGGCGTGGTCTGCTACGAGCCGTGTGGGGGCCTGTGTGCTGGACTAGAGATGCTCTTGCGCTGCGGAGTTAAGGTCAACAAGTACCTCTACCAGGACATCTCGAAGTCCAGCCAGACGGTAGCCAGGGCCAGGTGCATGGCGCTCAGTCGCCGTCATCCTGACTTGTTTTGTGCCGAGGCAGCCCACTTGGAGCAACTGCCCAGCAACATCGAAGACACCAGCCTCATTGACCTTGTACATGCAGGGGCATTGAGTGGAGAGCAGTGGGTCATGGTGTGTGGATATCCATGCCAGGACCTGTCACCAGCTGGCAAGCTGGCTGGTCTGGAGGGCAGGCACAGCAGACTGTTCTACCAGGCAGTGCGAGTCCTCTCCACGCTGCAACAGCTGCAGCCTCAGCGACCGCCAGCATATGTGCTAGAGAACGTTTCTCCGTTGTCACACAGGGAGAACTCGAAGATCAGGAAGGAGGTGTTTCCCATCATCAACAGCGTGGTGGGCCAGCCGGTGTCCTTCGACGCGGCGCGCGCGGGATCATACGCGCATCGCCTACGAGCATATTGGAGCAATCTGTTTCAAAATCAGCAGTTCAATCTGGTGATGGAGCGGGTGGACAGACCACCAGACAGATACGTGCGCGATATTTTGCAGCGAGGCTGGAAGCCGCGCAGGGTTGTCACAGGAGACAGGAAGCCTCACTACACCGCCAACGTTGTGGGGGAGCCTATGAGAGTATTGCCAACCATCTTGGCGACGCAAAACTCTCGTGCTTTTCGCGCGCCTCGCGCAGGCACAGTGGTAAGGAAAGGAGATGATGATGAAGTGGGGGAGACCAGAGAGGTTAACCTGGACGAGAAGGCAGTTGCCATGGGGTACAGCGCGGGTGAGCTGCGCGCGGCGCATGGCATGAAGGACGAAGAATTGGCAGGAGTGCTTGGCCTTGCTATGGATCGAAGAGCAATGGAGCTATTGTATGCGATTGCCGAGGTCAGCACGACCAAACTGCCGAAGAGTGAGGAGAGTGAGGAGGAGGAGCATGACACGCTAGTTGCCATCCCTATCGCGAAATCCACCAAGGTGGCTGTTACCTCCGAGGACACGGCTGAGCCGATGCGTGCACAACTAGCAGAGTGGATCACCAGTTCCAGCGGCTACACCCAGCAAGTCGCGCGACGTCTCAGCCATCAGGACTGGGAAGAACGACTGCAACGCATGTGCAGCCAGGGGCAGAAAGGTACACAGGGGCTAGGCACCGCCGACGCTGTTCCACGTCGCAGACAGTGGAAGATGGCCTCCATGAAGCTCGCGGGCTATGAGGCACGTCACCGGCAGGCCTTTTCAAGACCTGGAGGCAAGCCAGCAGAGACGAGCTCAGCCCCAGAATGGGCACCAGTGGCAAAGGAGAAAGAGATGAGGCTGCCTAAGCTGCCTGACACTACGAGAATGGTTGCCATGCTAGCCAGCGTAACCAACCAGGAGTCACTCCGAGAAAGATACCCCGACATACACGAGGACGAGCTATGCCTCGCGTGGGTCAAGACCGGAGGAAGAGTGGAGGTGCCCAAGGAGGAGTACCACAGGGTAAGGAAGAGAGCAGCGCGTCACCGTTGGGACGAGCTCATGGGCGAGTTATACATGGTCACCGTCAGTGGTAAGGAGCTGCTGGTGCCCAAGCCCTGTGACAGGATTCAGCTGGTGCGTGAGCACCATGAGAGGACCGGCCATTGGGGCATCAGGCGGACACTGAACCTGTTGTGGCAACGCCATTACTGGGCAGGCATGAAACAGGATGTGCGAGCAGTGGTCACTCAGTGCCAGACTTGCCAGAGGGTGAAGACGCACTATGCACGGGAGGAGGCGAGTCTCACGCCGCTGGAAATCAAGTCCTTCATGTACCGCTGGTCCCTGGATTTAGCTTGGCCTACGAAACGCATCACGAAGGCTGGGAACCAACGCGTCTTGGTCATGATTGAGCACTATACGCGATTCGTCGTGTGTGTTCCAATCCCCGATAAGGAGGCCGCCACCATCGCCAGCGCATTTCGCAATCATGTTCTATCCGTGTTTGGGGCGCCTGCAGAATGCTTGGTGGATGGGGGCACAGAGTTTGAAGGTGAGTTCTCTGCTCTATGCAAGCAGTGTCTCATTGACCGAAGAGTGACTTCACCGAGTTCCCCAGAGAGCAATGGCTTGACTGAACGGGTGGTACGCACCCTCAAGTTTTGCTTCAAGAAGATGGCCCTCGACAAGGGCCTGGACTTTGAGTGGGACGAGATGCTCTGGTCACTCGTACTCAGCTACAACGCGGCTAGGCAGCAGTCGACTGGAGTGGCGCCATTCACCTTGCTGTTCGCTCAGGAAGCCACGGTGCCACCGGATCTTCGTGCTCGACCCGAGTTGGACTTTGGGAAGCAGGAGGAGAAGACACTGGCTGATGACTTGTTACAGCGAGCCGCTATCGTGAAGAGGCTCATGGTACATGCAGGGTGCAACCTGGAGATCGCCCAGCACCGCGACACCTTACGATACGAGCACAGGAGGAGTGGCAGCTACGAGCCGAAGCCGCACCAGTTCAAGGCAGGCGATTTCGTGTATATACGACAACAACCGCGCTCTGGCATGGAGGTGGCCACCAAGCCAGCCATCCTAAAGATAGTCAAGGTGCAAAGAGATGGGGTGGTAGTGTTGGAGGACAGCACGAAGCTGCGGGAGAAGAGCACAGTGCAAAACATTGCACCATGTCACCTACAAGTGAAAGATCAGTACGACTGCAGTGAAGCCATCCCCAGCAAGCATCTCGCGTGTGAGGCGTGCATGCGGGCAGATGGGGAGGCATCCATGTTGCTGTGTGACACCTCAAGGTATGGCTTACGCGAGGTCGACTTTACACAAAACTTCGGAAAATATTTTTATTCGATAAACATGTCGCTTAAACCAATCTAAACATATTGCGCGCTCTGGGTATACAATTGACCCAGGCATTGAAAAGTTATGTCCGATACCGCTCGGTTACCTCCCATACTTAACCATACTTAAGAGCACACTTCAATCGCATTTATCTCACGATCTAGAAAATCGGAAGTTTTGTGTAAAGTCGACCTCGCGTAAGCCATACCTTGACCTGTAACCGTGGTTATCACACGTGGTGTCTGAATCCAGCGCTGGATGGAGTACCTGAAGGGGATTGGCAATGTCCCAAGTGCTTAGGTGGGACCGTGGGGGCAGCTGCCGCCGAGGTGAGCGCGTCGATCGTCGACAAGATGGCTGCCATGGAGCTGCAGCTGAGAGAGAAGCTGGGCTCAGATGTGGTATTGTTGCCTGCAGACGTGGGTCCACATCGTGCAGTGAAGCCGGGGCGTGAAGACCCATGGCAGGCGCTGACATCGCGGCAGATGCTCAGGAAAGAAGGGAGCATGGGGGATCTTCCTGACAGAGTGGCCTGGGGAAACCAGGAGGAGCTCAGCAGAGTGATCACAGAAGTGATGCCAGGATTCTGGCATGAGGGCCATCGTACCATCTTGAGCAGGAAGTGTGCAGAGCAGCACACTCGCGCGAGAAGTCTCCGCAAGACGTCCACAGTGCAGGCCATGAGCCCCGAGGAAGTACAGAAGAGAGGAGATGTGACGCAATTGAGCAGAGCTCAGGTGAAGATTGCCAGTCAACTGGATTGGGGCTTAGAGTTGGTGATGACAGTTCCTCAGGAGGTCAGACGTTTGGCGCACGAGGTGACTTGGGAGAAGATCACACAGGTATGGGATCCTTGGGCTGGCACAGGTGTCATTGGCAAGGTTATGTCGTTGGAATGGCCTCACCTGAAGGTTATGAACAATGATTGGAACCCGCAGTTGAAATGGCACGAAGCCCTTAATGCTTTACAACCGGGCAATTATCGAGCCTGGAAGGAGAAGTATGGGGTGTGTGACGCGGTGGTGACCTCACCCTGGTTCGCAGTGCTGGATATTGCGTTGCCATTGGCAGTGCTGGCCAGCCGAGTGGTGGCTTGTATTCATGTGCCATCGCACTACATGACAGATATGACAGAAAGCAGGGCACAATACTTTCGTAAATTGTGTCACGCTGGACGCTTACATGTGATTGGGCACTTGGAGCATGGACCTATTGGCAGAAGATGCATGTGGGTCATGGTGTTTCGCAATCCTTTGACACGGGCCAGGATGTTGCGAGGAGGAGAAGCTTCTGGAGTGGGTATGTTTACCTTCAGCATGGGCAAGTTCGCGATGGATGGTGTCACGACAGAAGATGCTGAGCAAGCTCTTGTCTAATGTCTGTGCTACCAGTGGCAGCTACAGATGGGGGATGTTGAGAAAAAGAGCTTGCATAAGTTGTGAGAAGAGATAAAGAGATATCAAAAATTTTGAGATTTTGTATAGTTACAGTAGCAAGCCAACTGTGCAGTCATATAAGGAAACATATGCAAAGCCGAGCTAGTGTTATGGAAGCGCTGACAATAAGTAAGACTGTTTAGTAGTAGGGCTAGAGAGTTATGCTTTGTGTGGACGCTTCGTGCATAAGTTCGCGACAGCTGTCACAAACCACGGCTTATCGTGTACCTCAGCCGGGTTGTGACACTTGCTGTAGCAGTCCCTGTGACGAACATATGACACGCGCTGTACGGTACGCGTGAGGAGTTATGACAGTAAAGAGATACGGAAAGTTAAGCGGGTGTTACACTTGTTAAGAGATAGTGAGAATAAGTAGGGCGGCGTGCGAGAGTGAGGCAGACGCTCATTTTTGTTTTGCCTTCGTAACAGTGATTCCGAAAATAGCCAGGACTCGCTTAAGACCGCGAAAACAGCAGTGTTATGAGATAATTTATAAGATACAGTATTCTTCTGCTTGTAAAGATATACATTTGTGGACTTGCTCTTGTGCGATAGCGTCAGAACTGTAATTAACAGTCTTTTTCATGTTGAGAAAAAGAGCTTGCATAAGTTGTGAGAAGAGATAAAGAGATATCAAAAATTTTGAGATTTTGTATAGTTACAGTAGCAAGCCAACTGTACAGTCATATAAGGAAACATATGCAAAGCCGAGCTAGTGTTATGGAAGCGCTGACAATAAGTAAGACTGTTTAGTAGTAGGGCTAGAGAGTTATGCTTTGTGTGGACGCTTCGTGCATAAGTTCGCGACAAGCATCCTTAAGTTCTTGAAGTGCTCGGTCTTGCTCCTTCCCCCAGGCTGCCTTGATGTCAGTGACCTCCTTTTTGAGCAGGTCATTGAGAGGGCGGGCCATCTCAGAGTAGTTTGGCCCCCCTGGCTCACCCACCAAGCCCTTATAGTAGTTCATCATGCCCAAGATCGAGCGGAGCCCAGTCTTGTCCTGAGGGCTTGGAAGCTCCTGGATGGCCTTGCATTTGGCTTCTTGCGCGCCAATGGAGTTGTGACCAATGCGATAGCCCAGAAAGTCCACCGTGGCTGCACCAAAGGTACTCTTGCCTGCATGCAAACGGATGCCAGCGTCCCCCAAGGTGCGAAGTACGTCCTCAACGTCCTTCAAATGCTGCTCAGGCGTGGAATCCGTATAGACCACTACGTCATCGACGTACGCCACCGTGCAATGCTGCAAGTGCCGTAATTCGTAGTCCATGATTCTTACGAACGCAGAAGTAGATCCAGCTGCACCAAAAGGCATCGAGGTGTATTGGTACAACTGATTCTTCCACCAAAACGCCGTCTTGCTCCTGTCCTCTTCCGTGGCCATGGGAATCTGGTGGAAAGCTTTGGTGGCATCCAGCGTGGTCTTGAACTTAGCCTTCGCCACCTTCTGGTAGAGCTCCTCTGGTCGGTGCGGCAGCGTATTGTCTTTGAGGGAGTGTCGATTGACACCCCTGAGGTCCACGCAGAACCTCGTCTGGGTCCACAGGCCAGTCTCGTGATCTTTCTTGCCAGCTACGACCACGTTGCTCGCATGCCTGCAATGCTTGGCTGCTGGCTCTATAAAGCCATACTCCAAAAGTTCCTTGCAATGAATATCGATGATTTCCTGCTCGCCCGGACTGTACTTCCTGGGTCTCTGGTAGGCGGCCTTGGATTCGTCTACGAAAGGAATGGAGAACGTGTTGTGCTCCGCTTTGCCCTTGTAGCCTTTCAGATCGTGAGGACTGTTGGCAAAGGTGGTCTTGCACCTGCGAAGAACATTCCGCATTTCCTCCCAGTGCTCCTCCTTGAAGTCAGGATGTCCTCCAAACGTGGCATTGAGCTCAGTGTCGAGCCACGCTGCCTCGTCCTTGGTCACTGTCGTGTCACCCAGAGGTTGAAGCTCGTCCAGCACGGTGTACGGCAAGACCTCATCCTGCTCCGCGACATTGGCCACCCAGCCAGGCTCCCATTGCCTTGAGGATTGCTGAGCCTCCCAAGAAGTGCAGGGGGACGAACCCCAGGCGCTGCGTGTGGGTGACGTGACACCATACGTAGGCGCACACTCGGTCATCTTGCCAGCGACCCACAAGATTCCGCACAAAAGCAGAAAAAATCGCAAAATTCGATTGAAATGCGCTGCGGCTACCGGCGAGTTCGAAGCGAAGAAGCACGCCATGATTCTCCACCCCCCGTGCGCAAAGCGAGTACTCCCACCAGCAGCAGCGAAGATCACGACTGCAAGGACAAGCGCCATGTAGGCGGCTTGTGCGACGCGGTGAAGGCGGAGATTGCGTCGGAGCTGCGCCCAGCGCGCCGCGAAGCGAGGCTTGTCCAATCTGGCGGGCAAAGCGGGCAGGCGCACGCGGCCCAACAAGAAGACTTGGGACAAGCGCAGGGTCGGAACGGTCCATCCACGGCCATGTTGAACGTGACCGGCGTCCAGCGGGCAACGCAAGCGACAGGAGCCGTGGCACGCCACGTCTCCAGCGTAGATGTCGGCACAAACCCAAAGCCAGGCGAGGACCATGACGAGGAGGACGATCGCACACCGCGACCAGCACGCCAAGGAAACGACCACCATCCGAAGGGGCATCACCATCCAATCCCCCGCACGCACACGGTGCATGCCAGCATAGATGCCTGCGGCGCGCAAGATAAGGAGCCCAACGTACCAAACGTAGGCGAGAGCCCATAAGACCCAGACGCCGTAAGATGCACGAAGGGGGTAACGTCGAGCAGCCGACCACCATACGGGCAGCTGGTGCAAAAATGTGGCCACGAAACGCCTCCACCAAACTTGAAAGGGGCACCATGACAGGTGCCAAGCTACCGCCTCCCACATCGCCCATACGGCGACCATGGGAACGGGACCGCGTCCCAACCACCACCAAACCACTGCACTGCCTGCAAACGAGATACACGCTCGCAGGACACCTGGCCGCAAGTGGACCGCCCGTGCAGGCGGCCCACGGCCACAGCGTTGGTCGTTCACCAGGGCCACCCGCCCGCTGCGCCCGGGGAGCCCTGCTGAAAATGCGCCTGCCTCTGCGCCTCACGCTGTTCGTCCGTATAGCGTTCGAACGCCTGCGTCTCTGCGCTGCATATCGAAGCAGCTGGAGAAGGAGGACACCGCGACGTGAGATCGGCTGGCATCCTGGACGCCCTTGGTGCATGAACGACATGGGTAGCAGCCCCATGGCGATCGACAGAACGAAGGGGCAGACGAGCGTGCAGCACCGCCCGCGCCCGGCTGTTGACGTGCAGGGGGGTCTCGAACCTCGTGCACATTCCTTCGCGAGGCCGTATCCATGTGCTCGGGTCTCTCGGCCACGCGAGCCTGACGGGCAGGCGGTGGCGGCGGCGGCGGCGGCGGAAGACGCAGCGCCTCCAAGGCCCCCAGGGCTGGCATCAACCATGGCGCGGCCGAATCCCTGGTCCCCCATTGCAAGCACGTGAACTTCCGGTCGTCCCGTTCGAAATACTCATTCGTGAACTCAGCATGCCAAGAGAGACACCGCTCGTCCTCCAGGAAGACGTAGTACACGGGCGTGGCATTCGGGTGCGCTATGCAGCGCAGCACGTGCGCCGCCCCAATCTCCACGTAGCGACACAGCGCGAACGCGACGTTCCGCGCATGACCCCCCGGCAACCTGTGCCCTGAGTCACGGTGCGACAAATCAGCCCAGGCTGAAACCATGGCCTCCAGGAGGCTGGAAGACGTAGTCTGTCCCCCAAGAGGGAGACGCCAGCCATTGTTCCCGCACGCGATGGTCTTGTTATGCTTCTTCTCAACTTTGCTGGTGATGCCCGGATGCTTCCGCAGCCTGAGACCCCGCTCCTTGTTGCACACGCCAAGCTGGTACATGACGCGCTGGCGCCTGCACCGATCATATATCGTTATGCCAAACCGTATCATAAAGACAGTGAGGTTGCGGCGATCCTTCAAGGCTTTCACCTCCTCCACGGACAGGAATTGACACACCGAACTATCGGATGCTGTGGCCATTCGTGTAGCGTCGTAATCTGACTCTGCCGGAGATGGAGGCACCCTCCCAGGAGCCCGAGGCAGACGACCTGCCCGCGGCGGACTCGGAGGCGTAGGAGGTGGGCCCCCCGAAGAAATTGATGGGGAATCACGCGGAACACGGATGGAGTCCGCCCACGAGCCAACATTGGTCATGGCAGGCGATGCAGAGGGCGACCTCCCACGAGGAGGGCTGCTGTCAGGATCTGACGACACCAAATCCTCAGTCCCATGGCCGCTGGACGAAGGCGAGGGAGTACGAGCGTACGCGATGTGCGCGAAGCGCGGTGGCGAATGGTCACTGGACCTGGCCCGAGACGGCCCCGCGACAGCTTGAGACGGTCGTGCAATCTGCGACGAGCGAGGTGGCGAGTGGCTGCTAGACCTGGCGCGAGATGGCCCTGCGACAGCCCGGGATGGTCCTGCTCCCGCGGCAGGAGCAGGTGGCTGCGCAGGGGCTCGCTTCGTGAGCCTGAAGTTGACCATGTTGTTGGGCGGTGGTGGCCTACGCTCCGCATCTGCATTGAGTGCATCATGGCCCTGCTGTCTGGTGTTGGATGCCTTGAACATTTTCCTCATCTCCCCCAAGCGCACGTACTCCTGAGCAGCGGCATTCTGGGAGAACACCCTGCCAGTTCCCCCAACAAGACCATCCCCCACCGGGTAGTACTTGGTGCTCGAACCCAGAGAAATGAGCTCCAGAGGTGGCGCTACGCTGCCATATAGATCGTACTGTTGGAGGATGCCAATCGAGAGGGACTCTATGTCCACCGGGCGAAGGTACCTGAGCAGCTGGTACGTCCAGACACCAGCGCTCTCGTACCAATGAGGGAGCTGAAGCTCATTCAGCAACTCCTCACTGTTGTACACGCGCGCATGATCCAGCGTGCAGCGCATCGGCTCGAGGTGCTGCGTGGCTGCACTCGGTTGTACACAGAGGACGCGCTCCTTCAGATCCCACATGAGGGTGCCAGCGACCTCACCACTGGGGTACGTGAACAGCTCCTGGAGCGTGTGCTGCAGTCGCTGGATTGAGTTGAGGCTATCGAGCGCTCTGCCTTCCTCCCTGGGCTTGACGACGTCTTGCTTGTTGGCAGGGGATGGCACGTGTGTCATATAGCTCCCCTTGAGCACCCAACGGTCCTTATCCTCATCGTGATCCAACTTCTGGTCCACATACAGCCAGTTAGGGGGCATCAGCTGGTCCACCATCACCCACTTCTGCTCGAGGCAGCGGACGAACTCCACGCAGACATGCTCCCGGGAAGGTTTGGCTGGTATGTCCTCAGGAAGATCTTGAAGGATGCGGCAAAGACGCGCAACATGGTGCCGGTCCAGGTACAGTCTCTGATCCGCCCAGTTGTGGTCAAGACGAACGTCCAGAGGCGGACGAACCCCAGTCAACTGGCCATCGGTGACCCACTTCGCGCGCCCACCCACCCAGGGGTTTGGTGCTGCGTAAAGTTGCGCAAGCATGCGCTCCGACACTGCCAGCTCGACGGGCGCCAGTAACGCCAGGTGGCTCCTTCGACCTCCTTCAAGCGAACATGTGTGAACGCGAGACCTCGCCTCGATCTCTGCGCGTGTGGCGACTCGGGGTCTAGGGGGCGCAGCAGATGGCTCTGACGAAGGCAGTGGTGACCCCACCGGCGACTCATAGCCGTCAAGGATGTGCTCAGACCGAATCCCAGAGGCAGCAAACCTCTCCTCCCTCGTGCTCAGGGGTGGGCACCCTAGCCATTCGCACTCCGTCTCATGCCCAAAGATCTCCGATTGCAAACATACCACTGGGTCCATCCTCCTGGGCTGGTGAGGATGCTTGGGTGTTGTCATGTCGACCAGCGGAAGAACCACCTGAGCATCCATGCCCAAAATCTTCGGCGCATGCGACACGGCCACGCAACTTCCCAACTTGATGTCAATCATCAGGGAATTCTTCAACGGCCCAGTGCCTATCAATAGGTCCCAGGAGTTCTCGGCCTCGAAGGTCACGAAGGCGTACAACCGGTGAAGCGTCATGTGCGGCGTGCCCGCAGCCAAAATGACGTCCACGTAGCAGTAATGGGTGAACTTCGTGGGACTGTTGTCACATCTGGTGACCTTGGCGCCGGTGCTGGCTTCATAAATTGTGAGACCCAGCCGCCTTACAACAGAGATAGAGATGATGTTGCAGTTGGCGCCGGTGTCCATGAGGATCGCCCGGTATAGCATAAGCTCACCACCAGATGACACCAGCGCCAGCCCCTCATACAGGGTAGCATTCCGCAACTTGCAGATGGGCTGCACCTGAGCCATCAATAACACCTGCTCGTCGGTCAGGTGCTGCGTCATCTTTGCCCTCAGTGCGTCGTAGGCGGAGGTCTTGATGGTGCCAGCTCGTACATGTCCATGGTCACTGAAGTCAACCACCCCCAGATCGTCCACGCAGGCAGCGGCTGCACATCGAGCGGCGGCGCTGTCGACCACACCGTTGGGCATCTCGTCCAATGGCACCTCCTCGGTCGCGCAGTGTCCTGAACCATCTGCCTCCCTTCTTACTCCTTGCGTCGCTGTGGCGTGCGTGTCCTCCAGTTCATGCTCGTTGACCTCGGTGGGCTGTTCGGTTGCATCATTCGGATCCTTGCCCATGAGCTCCTCCAGCGCCAAAAGGTTCTCGATGTCCTTCGGGAGGTCGATGGCGTTCTGGGATATCAGGATGGCAGCAATCTGCGAGCAGGCGCGCACGGAGCTGCGAAGATTGGATGCCAACAGGTGGACCTTCCTGCTGAGTACGTCGGGAGGAACGGCTCTAGGCACCTGAGCGGCCCTGTCGAACTCCTCCGGCGTCTTGACCTGGAAGCCCCGCATCTGCTGAGTGCTGCCCAAGGCGACAGCGGCGCTGGCCTGGAGACTCGGTGCGTGATCGATGCCAACACCATGACCACCTTCCAGCCCACCCCCAGCAGGGCAGTCCTGCTCATCCTCCTCGTATTCAGCCTGTTGGGTGAAGTGGGAGTCGTAATCAGTCTCCGCATCACTGACCTCTGATCGGGCCTGTGCATCGGCGATCTTGTCATCCTTTGGAGGTGACCCTGCCTGGAGACCTGTCAATTCTGCGGCGAGTTTCTCTTTAACCTCGGCACTGGCAGCCACTTGCTGCTGCTGCTGCTGCTGCTGCGGCTGCTTCTGCTTGGACTCAGGGAGCTTAAGCCACTCCTTGGTGGTGATCCCCATCTTGTGCTTATCAAAGCGGTGTGCGATGTTGTAGGCGCGCATCTGGGCATTCTTGACCTCGTCCGGCCACTTGGAGTTCTGCCTGTCCTTATGGAAGTTGGGCGGCACCCGGGCATCACGACACCCCGTGTAGCAGCGCTCTGGAGAGTGGGGCAGGCGCGTGAAGCACCAGTCACACTGGAACTTCTTCGAAGCATCAGGTGGTGGCACCTTGCTGTAAGAAGGTTTCTGACGCTCGGCATTGTTCGCTTCCCTCGCAGGTTTCTTGGCGTCGTCGCCACCATGCTGTGCTTGCTCCTTCTTCTTGGGGTCCCTGCGTCTGTCCCCAGTCTTGGAGGCAGAACTCGAGCGCCTCATGGCTGACACTACTGCAGCCAGGTCAAGCCCCATCTGCCTGGCCTCGTAGCAGGAGTACACGCAGTTGAGCCTACGAACCAGCTCCTGCTGCAGTGTGAGGGCCCAAGCCTCTGCATCGTTCTTGAGCTTGTCCTGCACCTCCACGATCACCTCCAGGTCCTCCCAAGTGACCTTGTTGGGGGCAGGATGGCTGACACGCAGCTGCTCGGACACGCGATCGCGGTATTCTTTGATGCGCAGGCCCTTGATGCATTCCTCGATGTCCTGCCTGACGACGGAGTCCTCCACCCTCTTGCCGGTGTTGAGTGCTGCCTCCCTGCGACGACAGCTCTTCACGTAGGCGAGGCCGTCCTGCTCGTTGGTCTGCGGCTTGGCGATCAAGAGATCCTCCTTCTCTTTGGTGCCCTTCATCAAGAATTTAGCTTCGAGCTCTGCAACGAAAGCCCTCAAGGCCCAAAAGTAGTGAGAATCTTCAGTGCCATCTGGCCCCGTGAGACCCTTAGTGGAGGTTCCCTCGCCTGCCCACTCATCAGACGCCTCGCCATCCTCATCACCATCCTCGAACACCTTACAAACTGCCCAGGTTGATCCTGGCGCCAGCTCATGAAAAGGAGGCTGCGCACAACGCACAGATCCCTGGTAGGCGTCTCTCATGGTAAGATCCTTCAGGACATGACAAGCGTGTGAAGCCATGACGCCATCCTTCAGGTAGGCAGCGCACCACCAGTCATAAGCGACTGAGGTGGAATGATCATCCCCTGCTAGGAACGAGGGTATGCTATCCCACAATGATCTGAAGTCTGGCCTGGACTCAGCGAAGGCCTTCTTCTGCTGCTGACTGAGCGCATGGAAAGATGCTGACTTCGTGTATCTACGCTTCTTGGCCTCGAAAGCCCGCTGCACTTTCGCTACCATGTCCACGAAACGCCTGATGAAGAGCGCTCTGTCCTCACTCTTACCACCAGTGTACTGGAGTTTGACGTCTTCCTTGTCAAGTGAGTGGCTCTCCCTGTCATAGTAATCCATCTCGTCTACGTCGTCAAGCGCAAAGAGAAACTGGTTTGCAGGCGCTGAGGCTGCTACTGCTGCTGCTGCTAGCGCTGTTGCTGCTGGTGATGGCGGTGCGGAGGGAGTGGTTTCTGAGCCCGACCCCTCTGCGCTCATATATTCCGTGTCAAGGTCCTGACTGACCCGCTCTCGCGCCAGCCGTCGTGCCTCACGTTCTCTGGACTGGACAGAGGCAGCGCTTGGCTCTGCCTCGCCCTCCGTGGTAAAGTACTGTGTTGATGCTCAGCCAATGGGACCAAGGAAGAGTCCCCTCTCTCAGCGCAAAGCTCGTTCACCAGTAGACTGGAGGCTTGATTCAGACTGGCTTAGGCCAGTGCACTGAGTGCTCCTGGATTCGCCTTGCTGAACAAGCGAAAGAACGAAACGCGTGCGGCCAGCGAACGCCTAAAGGTCCAGCACTGTGCTTCAGCGCTCTGAATCAGCAGCAGATGCAGAATATTCGTGCGAGGAAAAGTTAAAGCTGGGCCAGTGTGCTGAGCACTTCTGGATTAGCTGGGCCAGAGTTCATCAAGAGCACAATGAAAGTGAGGGCACCTCCCCGACACCAAGAATAGCACTGATACGCAGCGGTGTAAGCTAGGCCAGTGTGCTGAGCACCCCTGGATTCACAACACCACTGCTAATCAAGGGAACCATGGCTGGCATATAAGCTCACTCCCCAGTCCAGTAAGCAAGTACCAGGTCGCTGGCAGAGTTGGGAGCTAAGCCAGTGTGCTGAGCACCCTGGATTCGCAGCACTACTGCTGATTCAGAAGGTGGCCTGTGATATGAGGGCCTCACCGGCTGACCAATACCGTAGAAAAGATAGAAGAATTCTCCAACACATTATGATAAAGCACTAGAAGGTCACGCCAGTAGTAAGCAGCACTCCAGGCTGGAAAAGTAATTAACTCTGAATCCACCAGGTAACAGTGTCACACCAGGGAATATCGCTTAAAAGACCACTCAGTTGTCGCCTTCAGGGCTGATGCTGCTGCCAGTCCTCTGGCAAGCTTCTCCCCTGCTTCAGGCTTAGGCCAGTACACCAGGGGTGTCCCTGGATTAACCGTCAGACAAGGTGGAGCTGCCCAAGAAACCGTAAGTTGCAGTTCCAGACATAGAGCAGTGATTCACTGCTGATCCACTTCTTCGCTGGTAAGTAAAAGCAGATGTCGCCGCTAATTAGCTCCTAGGCCAAGCACACCTGCCTTTCAGCTAGGCCAGTACACCAGGGGTGTCCCTGGATTCACTTCAGACAAGGTGGCCAGCTGGAGAACCCACTGGAAGGTAGTTCATCAAGGTGCACATTAGCTGTTGATCCACTCTTAGCCGGTAAGTCAAGGCAGATGCCGCTGCTGATTAGCTCCCAGGTAACACACACTTGCTTTTCAGTTAAGCCAGTGCACCAGGGGTGCCCCTGGATTCACTTCAACAAGGTGGCCAGCTGAAGGAACCACTGAGAGGTGCTCATCCAGGTGTACATTCACTGCTGATTGACTTTGTCGCCGCCGCCGCCCAAGCTCATGCCGTGCTGATTAGCTCAAAACTGAAGGACACCTGTCAGCAGCTAGGCCAGTGCACCAGGGGTGCCCCTGGATTCACTGCAGAACAAGGTGTTGAGCATATCACCGGGTAGAAGGAGGCCGCTCATGACTAGTGAATTCAAAGCTGATCCGTCGCCGCCGTCACTGGTAGCTCTTTCAGTGCAAGTACCACCAAGTTCAGGGAAGAAAAAGGGTCCGCCAGTGCACCGTGGGTGCCCCTGGAGTCGCCTGACTTCCGAATCCGCTCTTTCAACTGCTGCTGACTTCTCGCCAAAGGGCCTTTACTTCCGGATTAACACTGAAATAAAAAGCCGCTCCGCGCAGGACATTATTGTTTTGAAAAAGTATGAAAACAACAGTAAAATGTATCCGTCAAAATTGATATTATATCACAAAATACGAATTATTGTGTACAAAAGCTGTGAGCAGAACTGTCTTAGCACTCTAGCACTGGCACGCGAACAGCCACCTAGTACTTGCGAAGGCAAAACAATAATGAGTCCACTAGCCTGACCTTCGGTCAGAGTCTACTTATATCTCAATGCCCTGTCACATTTCCCAAAACTGTAACGGGTTCTAGCCCTTAAATCTTCATCTGGCCAATAGAAAGTCATTATTCCATGCCAGCTCTAACAATCAGGGAAGATATCTTCCTGGGATTGGCCGGCCCGGGGCCGTGTGACGGAGGCCTGGGCCGAAGGCGGGCCGAAGGAAAAGTTGCGGATGGGCCGAGTCGCATTGAGGGGAAAATCGATAAATTTCCCAAAATTTGTCGATTTTTGACAATTTGTCATACTTAAAATTAAAATTTTGCGCCTGCGGCGGGCAATTTTGGGTTCGGGCCGAGACGGGCCGAAATGTGGCCGAAGTGGATTCCCGATGCGGGCCGAGTCACCTCCGTGGAAGATATCTACCCTGCTAACAATGTTACCGTTCACCGCATTCTGACTGACACGTCAGCGGCAAAGGAGTCACTGCCATCTTCGTCTTATCATTCCCTGGTCACTTGATGGTGACCATATCTTCTCTGACAAGTCTGCATCTCACAGATGGTCATCTTCGTAAAGCCTGTCATGCTGTCACCACTGTCATGCGTGTCACCAGCTGAACAAACCCGGCGCGGTACCATGAGAAGCCGGCGTTTGTTACAGCTGCGACACGTTGAGAATTCTCAACAAGGCGTCGAAAATGAGAGCGTGGCTTACCATGAAACTGCATATGCGCGGTTGGCGCATCGAATATTGTAAGGTTTGTGGGTGCACTCATGATATATGGCTACAGGTTAACCAATAGTATAGCACATATACTAGTGCGATATCTCTCTCACGTGTTAGTATTTCCAAACCCAAATTTGTCTATTTGTGTCATTTTGCGCTTAAATTTGGCTTTGAAAAGTAGCTAACCAAGCCATAAACATCCCGTATTGGTAAGCATATACGTGGCCATGTGGAAATATACGATAGAAATGGATCCCAACGCCAGTCTCGCATGCGACATGGGGTATTATATCACCACATAGTCTCATTTTATGAGCAAAATCACCTGAGTTTTAGCTTAAGTATGGAAAACATTTCTTAAGTGAGGAAAACATTTGAATCCAAGTGTTTTTTCGGTGTTTTTTTTTTGGCAATTTTTGGTATTTTTTGGCACATTGGGCGGTATTAATGCGTACTATGGATTAGGGATAGTCTAACATGTTAATTCCCGCGATATTTTACCATGATACAGGTCAATAAGACTGCAGTCACGCATCGTACACAAGACATATGCGTAATTTCTATGCTCAAAATACTCAAAGTTTTGGTTGGATAATCCATATATCTCGAGATATACGATAGATATAGCTATACCATGATTCGTTGTGGCTTATTTGATGGTCTCCTATAACATACATGATGTCGTATGCGTGCATGCGGCCATTATCACGCAATACTTTGAATTGTCCCCAAACCACATATTTTTGCAAAAAATTCCAACCGCAACTAAGGGGTTAACAATCTTCTGCCGTGGCCCTTTTGTCATCTATAGGTACTTGTGAAACTTGTCACGGTGCCTCATCTGCAATCGTGCCACCTCCATTCCACCTTCCATTCCTCACAGATAGGCGATAGGATTTGGCTTCAGATTTCTGCAGAGTGCAAGTGGCATTAGCTCAAACAGAGCGCCAAACCCTTGGTTTGGACGAGATCTCGGTGAAAGTCCGAGATGCCACGCATTTAAGAGGCGCGCTTCCTCGCACTTTCCCTTCCCCTCTCCTGTCCGTCCTCTCTCCCCTTGCAAGCTTGCTACTGCCACCATAATAAGCTAATAATGCCACAAGCCACAAGCTAGGTGGAATAACCTGTAGCCACTCCACCATCCAGATCCACCATCATACGTACCGAGTATTGACGGTCTTCGCTTTTGACCACCGCGACACCCATGGAGTAAGACCTGCACTCCACATCCCCGCGCACGCGCTCAGCCAGTTGCATCCGCGGCGGCTGGTTGCACGGCATGCTTGTGTATATATGGGGTGTGCAAGCGGGGTGGAGGGAGGTCGCAACATCGAGTTGAACACTTGACAATCATCCGCCGGGAAATCACCATCACGTGGTGCTCGGCGTATTCCACATCAGGATCACCTCCAACGGGGGTTTCGATCCTAGGAGCGTCCTGTAAGTGAGCGCCCTTAACGGCAAGGGAGAAGTCTGTCGCGATTGACCGGCCCCTGGCCGAGAGAGTCTCCCAAAAAGAGGGTTTGGCCGAAGATTGGCCGAAAGAATTTTGACCCTTAAGTATGCAAAAATATGTTAAAACAAGAAAAAACAAATGTTTTCTCGAAAATTGGCCGAAAGGCCTCCGGAGAGGACTTCTGCCCTGCTTAACGGACGCGTGGCGGTTTATGGTTCTCGCCAGTTCCGATGTCCAGAAGTCACACTGTAAGCGCGCGTCTCGGCGGGCACGGCCTTGCAAAACTCTGGGCATTCCATCCATCTTCGGATGGCATCCTCGATCGGGAAATAATAGAACCAGTCCTTCGGGCGCAACTTCTCCCCGTCCGCGGTTTCCGCAACCTCAAACCGTCTTTCCTTGCAGCGCTTTACAACGATACCCGCTTCGTCTTTCTCCAGCACCACACCGCACTCCTCCATTGGGTCCCATTTCCTCGGATCTGGCTCTCGGGGGAAATGTCGGCACCACCGCGGGCATGCATGAACCGCATATGCCATGTGATCTTCTACTTGCATGTAAGTCCGCATCCGATATAGGGTGCTTGGCAAGCGACATCGGGTAGGCCCACCCATCAGCATGAGCAGGACCTTCAGAAATCGGTCAAAAGCTGGCCGTGACCAGCCTTGGTCTATTCGCATCTGCATGAAGTACTGTAGTAGACCGCCTCACCAACGGTTATATCATTATCCGGATTGTCAATAAACAACGGTTCACCTGGGCGGATGTCCCATTGCAGGTTCTCCGGCGGAGGCATGTCCACGTCCTGTTCTTCCTCGGCCGTGCGCAAGAGTTCATCCATGAGACCTGCCTCCGTAGCCGTGCGCTCTTCCCACACGTCGTAGTCTGTTGGCCACGCCTGGTCGCAACCGTGGGCATGGAAGGCCTGCTTTCAAACCGTGCGTACGAACCCCATACCGCATTGTTAGTTCTTTATACACCCGTTGTGAGCTGGCAATACACTTAGCACACCAGAATGTTCCTGTCGTCGCAGAGGGCGTCCGTTTTTCGTGTCCAACGGGTACTCCGGATAGGCCAGCCGTCGGCGGCTGCATATGCTAATGCCCAAGTGTCCCGGACGTCACCGTCGGGTTCATGCTCGAGTAACGCGTCTGACATTGCACTCCGCTCCTTGCCTAGCCTAGCCAGGGTGTCCACAATAGAGAACTCAAAGGGTAGCTCCTCTCCCTCGATCTCACTGCCCTCAGGCTCCTCTTCAGTAGGGTTCACCTGCTCACTCATACCCAACCCTATTTTTAGGCTGTGTGATGTGGTCTGTAGGCTCGTTCTGCTTTCGCATTGTGAGCGCGGATCATCTGATGTAATTTGCAGAAGAACCGTGAATGAAGAATCTTTGATGTAAAGTGCAGATGAGCCGTGAATAAAAGAGCCTGTGGTGTAGTGTAGTGAATAGACGTGGGTTAAGTGCATCTGGTATGAGATGCAGAGGGCCCGTAGGTAAAGAGCATCTACATGTGAACTGCAGGGGGGCCTTGAATGAAGAGCATCTTATGTCATGTGCAGATAATATTTGAATGAGGAGCATCTGATCTGAGACATACAGTGGGGGGAACCCTGGAAAAGGGGGAACCCTATATGTACACATTGCGTAGGCGGCCATATCGGACGGCCAAGTCGAAATCTCGATCGCGGACGTGTGCAGTCGAATGCGCGTTTGGAATACCTTCAAAATGATATGCTATTCCGACTATTTGACCCATTATTATGGAATTGCCGCGCATATTTCTGACGGAAACATGCCAAAAAAACACTAAAAACAAAGAGAGGCAGGGGTTTGAGCTCGGTAAATATGACCGAAAACGCGATGATATGTATCGCAGTGCAGTTTTATTTATTCAGAAGGAATATTGTAGCGTTGAGTTTGCTCTACAGACTGGGCAGTTCCCCTTGTGTGAGAAACGCCCCCTGTACAGGTTCCTTGAGAATCCGGAACTCGTCGGTTCGAATAAGCAACACATGTTGCTTCAGTGCGAGAGAGAGTCTCTTGTTGAGTGGATGTTGGCGAGTGACGAAGGTTCGAAATCTGTGGAAAGGGAGACGCTAGGCGCTAAAATAGTGGAGATACTGACAGACAGGCGGACCCGTAATCGACAGTCGCAGGGTAGAAAGTACGAGAAGCTCAGCAAGAACGCTGAGCTTTGTATTCAGAATGGTGGCCCTATTAAGAAGTTTTTTCAGCATTTCTTTGGGTATTACTCAGATAAGATAGGTGAGAAGAAGCCGGTCGCCGCTGAGAAGAAACGTGTGGCTCAGTACACTGAGGCCGCTGTTAAGGAGCACTTTTTTGCACCAGGAGCTGGGTTGGAGGACACCCTCGTTCGCCACGGCATCATGGACCCTGACACCAAGTTGATCAAGGATCCAAGGCGTCTCCTCAACCGCGACGAAACACCGCAGTTCATGGACTACAACTCGCTGCGCGGGAACAATATCCGTAAGCGGGTCTCGGCCAAGGGAAAGTCGGCGATCATCCCCAAGGCCGAAAATAGGGAGAGTGTCACCATTGATGTTGTGATGGATCTCTCTGGGTTTTTGTATGGCGCGCATCTCATGCTTGCGCGTGAAACCCTGACTGAGTCTGTGTCCCCCGACGAGGTGTCGGTTTTCGACAGTCAGATCCACGAGCATAAGAAGTTTTCGACCTATGGGCTTATGACCCTCAACGAGAGCGGTTGCCAAACTGGGGTCACCTTGTTGCAACGCTATCACATGCTAGATGCTGAGTTGAATGCACGTGGTGTCCCGCGCCCCGTCGTTGAAATGACGGACAACCACGACAGCCGTTACGACGAACACGTGTTGGCGTTTTGTGCGGCGAAGGGGATCCTCCAATGGAGTGAGAAGGCGAATACTTCTGGGAAGTTTCAAGCCTTGGACCAAGTTAATAGGAAGTTGCACACAGCGATTGCTAAGGGGGTGAGGGAGTTCAAGCGGGAACGTCGGTTACAACTGCAGCTGCACAGAGGGGCGGGCGAACCCAATATCGACATCTCTGACATCAAAGTGAACACCACCGACTTCATACGTATTTTTTGCACGGTGTGGTTCTCTTGGTCCACTCCTATGGACCGCATCACTGCATGGCGTCGGGTAGGCATATGCCGTAACTTGCTGGGCCCTTCCGAGATCGACCGTTCGCATTTTCTCGTCCTGGATTCAGAGGTTAAGAAGAGTAGTGCACCGCCTTCGGTTGCTTCGTTTCGTGCCTCGCCTCAAAACGTTCGTAAAGGAAGTTCAGAATATTATAAGAGGAAGATTTCCGCCTATAAAAACCTGGCTACATCGTGGGAGGACTACGAGAGTAATCTTGCGGAGAGGGGCCTTTTGACCCCTGAGATCTTGGCACCCTTGCTTGCCTCCTAAACCAAGCAAGGGTAGGCTTTCCGACAACAACGGCAGTTTCGAGTTCAATGATATTCTAAATAAAAAAACGTGCAAAAAAAGCAAAGGCCCAAGCAGCACGAGAGCAGCACGAGTTTGCAGCCCTGCAGCGTGACCTAGCGCGGGAGGAACGTGAGGCGGCAAATGCTCGAGCGGTTGCAGCCAAAGCTCTTGCTGTAAGTGAGTTGCAACAGGCTTGGGAAAAGTGTGGTGAACAGTGCACTTGCCCTATCTTGTTCGTGAATATGGTTCGGGTGCCATGCCCTGTATACAAGATGAAAAAGTGTAGGATCTGTGGTGACATTAAGAAGAGCAAGTGCTCCAAGACTGATTGTAAGCGCCAATTGGCAAGTGAAGCCTAGGTAAACTTCGAATATATGTATATTATTGTTTTTGTAAAGAAATATGCCACTTGAGTTCCTGTATGCTTGCTTATCCTGCCTGTTTATACCCTAAAACGAACTGTACATATAGGGTTCCCCTGTGTTTATACCCTAAGCCCTGGTGACATATTTTGCATGCACAATTCGGCAATTTTAATCCCCAACATATATCAGGAAGCCTTCGTGACATCGATGCCGACATTTTGCGATATCGCGCGCGCGAATGCGCTAATTATACGGTCAACGCGCGGCATATATACAAACTGTACATATAGGGTTCCCCCCACTGTAAAGCAGCAATATTATTAGATTGTAATATCATTGCAATATTACAATCTAATATTGTAATATCATATTGTAATATTACAATCTAATATTACAATCTAGATGATATATATATATATACAATATAATATATAATATATATGATATATTTATATATAAATCTATAAATATATACAATAATATATAAATATATAAATATATGTAATATATATGATATATTTATATATAAATATATTTATTGTAATTATAAATATATAAATATATTTATTATAAATATATAAATATATAAATATATAAATATATAAACATACAATATAATATAGTTAATATATATATATAGGGATATATGTATAATAATAAAAAATAAAATAAATAAATGAAAATGATAATAATGAATACACCGTACGTTCGTTCTTAGGAGGATGTATAGTAATAAATAAATAAATAAAATAAATAAATGAAAATGATAATAATGAATACATCGTTCGTTCGTTCTTAGGAGGATGTATCGCTATCGTAGGTAAAAATTAGTTGGAGGAAAAATTGAAAGGACGCGGACGACGACCGCTGATGACACGGTCGCGGTCGGGGCGGGGCGGGGCGGGGCTGCCCTTGCTGTAAACCCAGGCAAGCCCGCCTGGTTTTACAAGGCTCAAGCGACACAAAGGCCCCGAAGACGAGGTTTTTATCAGGGCCATTCACAGGTAGTCGACTACCTGCGAAAAGTACCTGCGCGCAGGTAGTAGGTACTACCTGTACCTGTACCTGTCGCTGATAGGCTAGTACCTGTACCTGTACCTGTGCCCGATTTCGGTCATCCAAAGTATTTGTACCTGTACCTGCGGGCCCGGATTTCGACAGGTAATACCTGTCATCCGCAGGTACTCTCTACCAATTGCATCCAATAGGGGCTACTCTCTACCAATTGCGCAATTGGTAGCGGAGCAACCCGAATTCTCTTGTTCTCTTGCGTGAACGCGTGATACAGTACTGTAGCGCGTTTGGCCATTTGCAAGATTGCAACCATGCCGGACAGTGACCCCTGTGAGGAGCCTTCATCATCCGATACCTTCAATTCTAATGCCGGTTCCAGCGCCAACCCTCCGCCTGCGACTCCTCAGACAGAAGTTTTGGAACCAGAACCAGCTCCAGCAGCGGCAACAGAAGAAGCGGAGCAGCCTCCCCCGAAGTTTCCTGAGATCGGGCATAAGTTCGCTGCCCGAGACAAAGACTCCGTAGAGCATGTAGTCGAGATATGTCTTGCCAAAGGCAAACACGGAAACCATATCAGGGCGACCATTGAACACGGGAAACCATATCAGGGCGACCATTGGCGTGATGCAGCCACATCACGAGGTCCACCAGGACATACAAGGTGGGTCCACCAGCTTCGTCGCGAGCACAATTGAGGCTCTCATGTCACGTTGGCCGAATCTGGTCAGTGCTTCCGGCTACAAGTACCTGCAAAAGTACCTGTGATACCTGCGGTATTACCTGTACCTGTACCAACACCTGCGGCAAAGTACCTGTACCTGTACCTGCGTCCATTTCCCCAAAATTGGATATACCTGTACCTGTACCTGTGCCCAATTCCACAGACCCCCTAGTACCTGCAGGTAGCAGGTACTACCTGTGAATGGCCCTGGTTTTTATGGATATAATACAATTACACATATGCACCTTCAGTGCGTATTAAATATTTTTATTTTCGTATTGGCGCAAACGCTTCTATAAGATTTGTATAAGATTTCCACAAGATTTGATAATAGTAATAATTAATAGTAATAATTAATAGTAATAAGATATTGATTTCTATAAGATTTGATAATAATAATAATATAATAATATAATAATATAATAATATAAATAATCGTATAACGTAGGAGGAACGAATATCTAAAAAGTCGTTAAATATCTAACTGTAACATCGAGCACCAGCACTATCGGATCGAAACTCAAACTGACGATGGCGATGATGGTCCCTCTATCCAAAATGCGCCCACGCCTGTATCGTGCGGTATATTTAACTTTTAAATAAAATATAACACTATACGTAAATATGTGATACCAAACCATGCCGATTGTTTTACTGGGAAATACGTATTTATATTGAACAATGGGCAATGTCATAACGCACACCATTGGAAATTGACTTCCGCGTGTCACCCTTTTGTAAATTCCACCGGTGTTTAATTTGAAAAATGGAAATCAGGATATAATTTATATCGATGTGGAACGCGATAACATGACATGGAGTGACAGAACATGACTGATGACACGACAACTCTTCTGCAAGACCGAAGTGAGAATAAAACTTGGAATACGCAATAACGAAATTTACGAGCGCGTTTAGCATATAAATACGAGTACAACAGTGACACATTGAGCGACAGCAACAGTCTATGTGAGTTCATCGGTGCTCTGAACTCTGAACAACATGAATTTAAAAGGGCCTGCGAAGTAATAACAGTGACGTGGCAAGGGGCTCTTAGAGCAAGGCTACCGTAGGATCGGTTGAATACGTGAGACCGATAAGCTAGTTATAGATCCCACGCCAGACCGCTACGGCCCTACGCGACAATAAATGACTTATCAGTCTGACGTGGGACCTATAACTACCTGATATATTTGGAGTATAAGGGCATATATGGTGTCAAATCTCATCTACATGAGTCCAAACTCCAAAGGTCAGGATTTCAAGCCAGATCGACCTGAAAATCGTTATTTTCGACGATGTGGCATGAGAAATAGCGGGTGGGTGAGCTTTTGCTATTATTAGGGGTTACCTAATGTGCAACACGTCACAATAATAGATAGAAAGGCTATATTTAGCATCAAAAAAATTACTGAAGAATATGAGTGCCCACGTGGACCTCCTTGGCGAGACGATCGCAGTGATATACGATAATAGAGGGTAAGATGGAGAATATTTCTCAGCAAGTGCACAGATCCACCGCATACGGATCTGTCACAGTAATGTCACAATTATTTATATTCAAAATTCACAGTATCCCCAAGATTTCCTCCCGTTTTCACCGAATTATGCGCGATTCGCGTCTCTTTAAATATGCGATTTGTGATAAAAATGTGGCGTTTGCCTATAGGGTTACCATGACAATAGGGTTACCCCCACTGTATGGCCGTTTTATACGAAGAGTTGCGCATCAGGTCGGTGTTGCGGATTGGGAAGGAACGAGATACAGTACTATATCTATGAGACCAAGTTCGCTGACCGAATGAATGTGAGAGTGACATTCTTGAATAATTTGCAGGTTCGGAATGAGAGGGATGAATACTATGTGCCTATCTCGGCTGCGAGTTATCATATTCGTCTGAGCACATGAGTTAGACACTGTGTTCACGTCAACATGCGGTGTCAGCGGGGCTCGTGTATTGTTATCGCAACTCTTATCTTAAGCTGGCTTGCATGCTATGTGGGCGCCAGTATGAAGAGTGTTGAAGGTGGCGAAGGGCTACCGGCCGCTTGGACGTTCATGTTGTATGCAGTGTTCGACAGCTCTACTAGTGTGGAACAGTATTTGTTGCCAGACCTCGAACAAATAAGGGCCAGCGGAGTAGGTGGAGACTCCAGGATAAATGTTTTGACGCTGATAGAGTGCACAGTGGGCTGTGCAACCTTGTTCGAAGCTTTGAACCTGCAGAATGAAAGGTGAGTCACGCCAAAAGTGCCAAGGCTTAGAAGAAAAGTACTACCTAGGATATAACACCTGTGACTCACTTGCGATGCTTGTTGCTTACATTTTGCAGGTTTGAAAATCAAGCTTTGTTTACAATCACACACGGAGAATATGCAGCTGTCGGAGGCTTTGAAAGCTTTTCGATCCGTGGTGACGTGGGAACTCGTTTAAGCGCTTTCATCGAATATAGTTTGAAGGAGCTGCCAGCAGAAAACTTCGCTCTCATCTTATTTGATCATGTCAACGGCTGGTTTGGTTTTAGACAAGACACTGCATCTGCTAGCCGCGTGGTATCTACGATGACTTGCACATCCCTTAAAGTTGTATACACCTTGAAAGTTCTTTCTTTGATTTGACAGCTCCTTACGCAACGATACTTCTGAGCAACTAGACGCTAACAACGCTCGGCTTTAACGGGAGCCAGGAGACTTTGTCACCTATCAATATTCATGCGTCGAATACCACCCTAGCAGCCGAATTAAAGGTAAAATATGCTATCTTTGCAAATTTAGTTTTCAAGTTCAAAGTTTTGCTTATTTCCGAAGGTGCGAGATCTTTTCGCTCACCAGTGACTCTTCTACAAGGTCCGAGCATCCTGACAGTGTTCTGAAAGCATCATTGTTGTGAGCAACAGTCTTTTGTTTTCCCTTCGAATTGAACTGCGACGACCTATGGACTATGTGGGATGTAATGGGTAGGCTATTTAATTTAGAATATTTTTTCATAAGTTTAGAATACCCCATTTTATCGTTAATTTAGAATAAGTTTTCTTTATGTCATCCGGCTATGACCGGTGCATGCATCCATGACGTTGTACCTGTACCTGTTGAGCTATCCCCATGCCATGCGAAATATTACACTGAAGAGTTGTCTTGCCGTGATGTCCATATGTCCGAATGGAACCAAAAACCGTTCGATTAAAATCGAACGGTTTTTGGTTCCATTCGGAAAGATTCACGGCCGTGAATCTAAAAGTCACGGCCGTGATTAACGACTCTTTACGCATAATGACTTTTATTATTTGCCATCTTTGCCACAATAGACACTCACGGCGTGTTCTGCTTGAAAAAAAGTAAGTAACTTGAAGCCTTGAGCTTCAAGTTACTGAAAGATATGTATCTTGGCAGTATGTGTGCCAAGTTTCGTGCTCTAGGACGCACGGGAAGCCCTCGGCTGTTTGGCATCTTTGGGTTTGGGTGTCACGTTCGAACCCAAACCCAAAACATCTGCCTTAGAAATAGATTGCGCGTTTCGCGCAAAAGTAACTTGAAGCCTTGAGCTTCAAGTAACTCAAATATACGTATCTTGGCAGTATTCGTGCCAAGTTTCGTGCTCTAGGACGCACGGGAAGCCCTCGGCTGTTTGGCATCTTTGGGTTTGGGGTCACGTTCGAACCCAAACCCAAAACATCTGCCTTAGAAATAGATTGCGCGTTTCGCGCACAAGTAACTTGAAGCCTTGAGCTTCTGGTAACTTAAATATGTGTACCATGGTAGTATTCGCGCCAAGTTTCGTGCGTTAGGACGCACGGGAAGCCCTCGGCTGTTTGGCATCTTTGGGTTTGGGTGTCACGTTCGAACCCAAACCCAAAGCATCTGCCTTAGAAATAGATTGCGCGTTTCGCGCACAAGTAACTTGAAGCCTTGAGCTTCTGGTAACTTAAATATATGTATCTTGGCAGTATTCGTGCCAAGTTTCGTGCTCTAGGACGCACGGGAAGCCCTCGGCTGTTTGGCATCTTTGGGTTTGGGTGTCACGTTCGAACCCAAACCCAAAGCATCTGCCTTAGAAATAGATTGCGCGTTTCGCACACAAGTAACTTGAAGCCTTGAGCTTCTGGTAACTTAAATATATGTATCTTGGCAGTATTCGTGCCAAGTTTCGTGCTCTAGGACGCACGGGAAGCCCTCGGCTGTTTGGCATCTTTGGGTTTGGGTGTCACGTTCGAACCCAAACCCAAAACATCTGCCTTAGAAATAGATTGCGCGTTTCGCGCACAAGTAACTTGAAGCCTTGAGCTTCTGGTAACTTAAATATATGTACCATGGTAGTATTCGTGCCAAGTTTCGTGCGTTAGGACGCACGGGAAGCCCTCGGCTGTTTGGCATCTTTGGGTTTGGGTGTCACCTTCGAACCCAAACCCAAAGGCAAAGGCATAGGACAGTTTCGTAGATTCTGTCCCGATGCCTTTGCAACCTCGCTTGCTAACTCATATTACAATGAATATTCAACATTCAAGCGTTGGATACCCCACGCCAACGGGAAGCGCTCGGCTGATTTGTTATTTGGGTATGCGCACCCAAATGACAAAAAACGCATCTTTGAAACTCGTTAGTTTCAAAGATGCGTGGCCGATGCCTTCGTGCTTATGTGTGTTAATCCATATGAAATATTCCATGGAATAAATGTGAATATCCCGCACAAACGGGAAGCGCTCGGCCGTTTTGTAAAATTAGGGTGCACCCAAAATACAAAACGCATCTTTGAAACTCGGAAGTTTCAAAGATGCTTGCCGGTCGCGTGCAGCGGTAAAAGGCAAGTCAAAGGGTTTAGAATCTAGAAGAAGTACAGGGGCCTTTTTTTCAAGCAGGACACGCCGTGAGTGTCTATTACAACGGCGCCCACCATTATCACAAGCGAGACAAACCTTCTTAAAGCTTTTTGGAGGCTTCCTCATGATGGCACCAGCGGGAACGAGAGCGTTTGACCTGTGTGCACATTATTTGAACACGAGTCGTGAAAAGGACCACCGGTCATAGCCGGATGACATCAAGAAAACTTATTCTAAATTAACGATGAAACGGGTTATTCTAAGATTAAGAAAACTTATTCTATATTAATTATTTTTCCGATGTAATGACTGTGACGATTATAAGTAGGAGCAAGAGGACAGTATTGAGGCCTTTGCTGGCCGGCCTTCCCTTGTGAGCTTCAAAGTCTACTCAGCTGTCCACGTCACCTTGCAGTCTCAGCAAGTGGAGACGCTGCATTTTATTCCTTCGACTTACCGTATACCGTTCCTAGCCACTACACTTCGATGAGCCCTTCACTTATTTATGATAATGAAATATGCATTATTATGATCAGACTCATTTAAATATTCGCACGGAGCACCGTTGTCATTCTCAACGAAATTTGAGTTTCTTAGAAGCCTTCGGAGTCGTGCACTGTGGAGATCTTCTTTGAGCATTGGAAAATTCATCTATGTGTTCGGTCTTCTTCAGGAAGGGTTGTCACGTGCTGGGGTTGAAAGCCTGGATGTCCTCGGCTTCGATACTGATTACATGCAGCAATACTCCGTCGCTGCAGCTTTACAGCCATATGCCAAATATATTTTGGGCAGTCAGGAATTTATGCCTGAGCATGGCTGCGCTTATAGTGTACTTGTTTCTGCTGCGGTTCGGAACAACAGCACCTCCGCTTCAACGTTATTTCAGAGTTTTGAGGTGAGCAGAATTTGGCATTAAGCTAATAATGATAATGTGTGTCACGCCATAATATTCTTGCTGCCAGGATGTTGTCAAATATACAAGCTTTGAGTGCCAGGCACCTGCCCGGCGCCAGTGGGGCTTAGGAAGTTCCTTAGTGACAAGGCATAATGATGCAGGCACGCAATTCTTCTTTGGGCTATTGGATGGATGCAAGTTGAAACTGTTAAGTAACACTTTGGATACCACCCACTATGATAAACAGTACATGTAAGACTGTTTTGTTACCGATGATCCAAAAACGATGCACCTGTCAATTTATGATGTGACACTATGTTATTGCAATAATAACGCAAGCTGTTCATGCACACTTCACAAAAGTTCGGAGACGTTGTACCTAAGTTTGTGCCACAATCTTACGTCACTGGAGGACTAACTACAGTTGTGCGATATATGCGGTTACTGGGTGTGCAGAACTTCTATTCAGACCAAGTGGGGCATATGTCAACTGACACGTCTCTTACACTGTCCACTCTCGATGGTATCAGTTTCACTATTTTTGATAAACTATTCCTCACGTTTCTGGCGGAAGCAAAAGAGCAGCTGAAGAAGTCCATCATTGCAGCCAGCCTCAGTGGAGAAAGCACTGAAGATGCACTTTTGATAATTAGGTATGTAATATATTCAAACCCTGGCAGATATGTTGAACATGCAAGATCCTCGTTTTCTAATCACTGATGCTGATAAGGATAATTTGTATTTTCATCACCTGTTTTGAAATCGATTCCAATCGGTTTTGTTCCATAAACGAACTTTAACTGTCTGATTTTCAATGGATCATAACACTGATGATTTTTTTTTGAGTTTGAAAGCTTATAATTATCTGATTAATCGTACTATTTTTGCCTCTTTTACATTTCACTGATTAGATTTCACTTATTATAGAGTCCAATACTTATTAAATCGGATGTTTACTATGCAAAAGCACAAATCCATCACCATCCTTGATTTCTATACACGTCGCAGCGAACGGGTGTCTCTCGCGCGCGGCTACTTTTCAGCCCCGATAGGTCTTTGGTGGCACTCTTGTGAGACTGGAGTGTTGAATTGCTCTTGGACTTGGAAACTTCTAACTCCTTGAAAACTTATTATTACATGTTGTGGAGTGTGTGTCTTTCATATTGATATGCACAAATTGTGTTACAGTGTGTTCAATGCGGCGCGGAACAACATGGAATTTTTGGCAAGCTGGTCCGATGGGCCTTTCCAACGGCAAGGTAATGCCATAGCTCAAGAGTTGATAGTGACGATACCCTTTGCTCCATCTACCTTGCATAGAAGTGTTCTCATGTGGCACATGCAGTATTTATTAGGTCTATCTGATTGATTCGATTGAACAGTCAGGTCCTAAGCAATTATACAATATGTTTACAGCTTGGAGAGCAACCGATTTGTAGCTGTGTTGGATATCCAAAGGCTGTGACTCTTATCGCAATCGAGCTCAATGATTGAAGTAGCTCCATGACACATACAGTACGTTGAACAAGTAGCCACGAACTGACATGGCTCTTCAACCCTGTACCTTTTACCTTGCAAATAGGAACTTCAGGGACACCTGTGGTGCTCAATGTAACTTGTTTTCGCTCTTCACTCCTCCTTGTATTTCGTAGATTAAGACTAATTCATTAGGCTGAACGACAACGACTGAAGGAAACGGAAGGAGAGATACCCGTCAAGCATATCACTTCCAACTCTATGATCATTCATCTACCTAAGATTTCAACCAAAACATCCCTAACTATCAGAAAACCCAAACTAAACCAAATTCACAAGGAGCAATGCAAATTCCCACAAATCTCGATCTATCTCAAATCATTCCATACAATTTCAGTTCTCAAATTGCCTCGAATTTTCTCGATCTGTATCAGATCTCCTCCAGTTGTCTCGGCTCTTCACAGGCTGCAGTACATCTTCACCTGATGCAACACAAAGATCAAAGCTCAACCACAAAAATTTCTGTGGAAAGTCCGCCAAAACCCAAAGGCTTGAGCCACATGCAACGCAACCATGATTTTCTGCCCCAAAATAACTTGAAAGTCGGAGTAGACCACGTAGCCGAGAGTACCTCGGGGCCAAGCCGGTCCTGCCTCCCCTCAGCGCTTTCCTCGAGGAACTTCTTCACAGCCTGCTCCCCCAAGCCTCCCAAAACCTCTACCGCAAACGGCACCAGCCGATGCGGGGTGACATCCCCATACAGGGCCGCCTTCCGCCGTTCTTCCTCCGCTGCAGTATGCAACGGCACCCAAGACACCCTGCCCACGTGGGAGGAGGCACAGGGGAACCCAATCACGACGTGGGGTAGCAAATGCGTACCCGGTGCCCAATCAGGAGACCCCCATGAGGCCTGGTGTACCCAACGCTCCCCGATGCTTCAGGCAACCGACTAGGCGGCTGCAATCAAACCCTGGAGCTGGAGAAGCGACCGCAACACGATGGCACAACAGTTCTTTTCATCATCATGCGACAAGTAGCGGACCGTCTACTACTCCGGTGAGGCCCGAGCAGGTGGTGGTTGATGATGAGGGAACGGCATTCCTAGCAGATGGTGAATGGGAGACAGATTGCAAGGGGTGGTGTGGTGACACCGTCCCTGCGAGCTGAGGCTTGGTGGGAGACGCGGATGCTTGCCTTGCCCCGGTCCCGGTGATGGATGCGTTGGTAGAAATGTCAGTGCAGCGGGCGACGGGAGTTGCAGAAGCGGCGACGGCTTTGCTGGCGGAGGTTGTCCGGGGCACATACGATGAGGTGACGGAAGATGCCGGCGACAGATGTGGGCGCATCCGCGGTGTGCCACAGCTCAATAGATAGTGGATGCTCCATTTGTCAAGGAGCTCTCGCACCCAAGGCGGTGCTGGGGGCGTGTCCGTCGTGGTGTGACTTGGCCTTGGACTGCAAGAACGCCTTCGGCATGGAAGCGTGACGTGATCTACAAGGAGGTCTCCGACAACTTCCCGGAGCTGTTGGGCTTGACGGAGAGCTGCTTCAGACATCAGGCCCACCTTGGCTGGCAGGGCGCAGACGGTCAGCAGTTCAGATGGGTGGATTCAGCGGGGGGCGCGCAGCAAGGGGACCCGCTGGGCCCTTTCTTCATGGCGGTGGCCTTGCAGCCGGTCCTTCGGGCCACGCTGAGTGGGCACCCGGACGTGTATGTTATGGCGTACCTTGATGACATCCATCTTCTTGGTCCGCCAGACGTGGTCCGCGCAGCGTACGACACCATTGTCCCGCTCTTAGGGGCTATGGGGATGGAGCTGAATGTTGCTAAGAGCACCGTGTTCTGTCCTGACGGTGCCTGCCCTGAGTTTGCGGATGTGGTTGATGATGCCGGAACTCCCATGCCAGGTTCTGGGTGTTCCAGTTGGGTCGGATGAGTGGGTTGCCGACAAGTGCGTTGAGATGGCGTGCGCAGCTGGGTCCGTTCTCCCCAAGTTGGCGCGTCTTGATGACCCACAGGTCCAGCTGCTGCTCTTGCGGTACTGTGCCCACCCACGCTTCATGCACCTTGTGCGCGGGGTCCCGCCCGGCCTGCTTATGCGAGGCGCCTTGGCCCATGATTTTGGGATCCAGATTCCAGAACTGCCTCCAAGAGATTGCAGGGAGCCCATACCCGCTTATTAGAGAGGAGGCGGTGGCCCTCAGCCAGTTGCCGGTCTGGGGGGGAGGGCTCGGCCTCTCTTCAGCACAGCGCCTGGCCCCTGCGGGGTGGCTTGGCTCGTGGGCACAGGTGTGGGGGCGGATGGTGGTCTTGTTCCCGGCGTTCGGGGGCATGCTGCCCAAGGTACGGTATCGGTTGGTCTAGAGGTTATCGATCAATTCTGATATATTGCCAAGTACTATTGATCAATTCTGATTTTTCCGGTTGCTCTATCAATCAATTCTGATTTATTACCTATTCTAATCAATCAATTTTGATTTTTACAAAGGCCCTATCAATCAATTTTGATTAAGTACACTATGCTATCAATCAATACTGATATCACTGTTAAAGTTGCTGATTATCAATACTATCAATAATATCAATACAAAATTACACAGGCAGACTAGGAGGCCACACTTTATCTATGGCACCCGACGACAAGCTAGAGTTCTCTCACATATCTAATTCATTGCAGCCATAAGGGAGTGTTGGATTGTCCCCTCACTTAAATTCTTTCTCAAATCTGAGTGCATGAATGTGACAGCAGAGAACGCTCGCTCCACACCTGCAGTGGAGGCTGGAACACCCAAGAATTGTCTCGCCATCCTAGAAAGCGCGGGAAGCTCAGACTCGTTTTTCTTCCACCATTTAAGCACATCGACATCTTTTTTCGCCTCAGGTAGCGCCATATATGCAAGCCACTCATCTACACCCTCATCTGCACCTCCCGCCGCACTTGCAGCAGGCGTAGGATGTTCATCCTCATCGTCAGAGTCACCGAAAAAAGATACCACCGGGGAGACCTTCTCAATTCTGATATCGATACTGCGATTTCAATGTAGCAATCAATCGATTATGATTAATCAACGCCAACGATCAATTGATACCGATTTATTTAGGCATGGTATTGATCGATTCTGATTTTTCGACTTCATATATCAATCAATAGTCAATATTCTGATATTCAAAAAAAAGTTATTGATTGATACTAATATTCTGATAAATCGATTTATCAGAATATTAGCGCAACCGATACCGTACCTTGATGCTGCCGCACCTTGGGGCCCCGGAGGGTGCGGAGGTTGGAGACCATCCGTTGGCGGCGGGCATGGTTGGGGCGATAAAGGACGTTCGGCGTGCTCGGGCGCGGGTTGTTGAGGCCTTGGGGGCAGGACATCCGATGTCGGACGGAGGGCCTGCGGGTGCCGGAGGAGGCGCCGGTTTGGGGTGGATTTGGCACTAGTCAGCCAATGCGGCAGCAGGAGCTTTCCAATTATCGACATGGTTCCGACTGGCTGCGTTTGTTTGATGCGGCTAACTCCCCCGTCCGGGCTCGCTTACTCAGCCTGTCCCGTGACGGTGCTACGGCGCACCTTAATGCCCTTCCTCATGACGGCGGGTTCCGCATGCAGCCTACTGCTACGGTCATTGCGTTGTGTCTTCAGCTCGGGGTTTCCGTTCCCCTTGTTCGGGAGGTCTCGGCTGTTGGCACGGGACGCTGTGCTTGTGGGGAGGAGGTGGACTGTTTTGGATACGACTACCTTGCCTGCAACAGGCGTGGGAGGTTCACCTATCGCCATGACGCAGTCCAAGACGTTCTGTATGAGATGCTGTGCAAGGTGTTTAGCCCGGCTTCAGTCAAGCGCACGCACGTCTATCACAGGAGACACTCTCTGTTGTGGAGGCCCGACATCACCGTGCTGAACTATGATGGGCGAGGGCGGCACCTCATTACAGATGTTGTGGTTGGCTTCCCTTGTGCTCAGACGTATGTGGGGGAGGCAACCAGCGTACCGTTACATACTGCAGCGGTGGCGGAGCGGCGACATACGGTGACGTCTCACCGCACAAGTTGGTGGCCTTCGCAATCGAGGCCTTCAGTGGATTGGGGCTGCAGGCCAAGCAGCTACTGCAGGATTGTGAGCGCAGGCGACAGGAACGGTTGGGTCCCGAGATGGCTTCGGCGACGTGGTCTACGCCAACGTTCGCATCCTACTGGGGGCAGAGGATTATGGTTGCCTTGCATGGAGCGCAGACGTTTGGGCTTCATGGCAGAGCTCTTGAGGACTATCCTCAGTGAGCTGTTTGTGTTTCCCCCTTTGTTTTGCGGGGGGGCTGTCGGACATCG